>JAEANM010029165.1:0-10235 GCA_017656035.1 Myanophis thanlyinensis | reverse complement strand
CTCTCTCTCTCTCTCTCTCTCTCGTTTATGAAGGGGCGCAAGAGTGAAAGTGGGGAGGGGGGCAAAAGAGAACAAAGTGATCTCACTTTCAAGGTAAGACTTTTAAAGCGAGAACGAAGCCTCCTCCGTCACGATTTTGGGGACTCGTTCGAAGATGACAGCCCCAAGCAGTTATTTTTAAAACCCCTCCCCCCTCTATTAAAACCGAAGTTCTGGAGGGGGGGGCTGTTGTTTTTTTTCCCCTGGCGTGGAAAGCCCCAACATAAAAAGTTTGAGTCCCCCCCCCCATTTCCATCACCATACTTCCCTTCTCCCCCTCCCCCACCTTCCCAACAAGGGAACCGGCCACTGGCATGAACCTCCTCTCTTCTCTGCACCCCCCCCCCCCCAAATACACCAAGTTCTTTGAAAGTCCTGGGAAACTGCAGCAGAAAACGCGAGGTTTTCTCTCTGCCGTTTCCACTCTGCCTCCGACGGAGCGCCTTAGAGACGCTGGCTTCGGCAGCCGGATTTCCCTCGCCCTTCTATTTCCTCCGGCTCGGGTGTGCGGTATCCCCACTCTGTTTAACGCAGGAGCTAGTGCCCCTAAGATTAGAGCCCATTTAAGCTGTCACCACCCCCCAAAAAAGTTGTTTCTACGGCAGCTGGGCAAATCAGGGCTGCGTGCCGGCGGGTGCCTGCGTTTGCAAGGGAAGGAGCCCCTTTTCCTACAACCCGAGAAAAGCGGTCCTCGTTTTCTCTGTGTCCCCCCCACCACCACCACCACACCGCCTTCTCGCTCCGTTCTGGCTAGATCCGCCCCAACATCTGTCCGTCTCTCCATTGGCGCCTCCATCAGAGTCTCCTCCGGAATGTGGTTTCTCGCAAGGAGGGCAGGACGGGCGGACCGGACAGTGCGCACCAATAATTCACATCCTAAACAGCTCCAACTGCGAAGGAGGTGGGGACCAGTCGCCAGAATTATATTATTATTATTATTATTATTAATAATTTTTAACAGAGGGGAGATAAAAGTATTTGCTACATGTGAGCGAGGAGGCTGCGAGGGAAGAGTGGTGGTGGGTGAAGACACACACACACATACAGTACACACACATACACACACGCATCAGCTTTGGGAGACAGGGACAATTTCAAGTGGGCATCTTTCAGTCTTTTTCAATCTTTTGAATATGGGAAGAAAGAAGGAAGGAAGGAAGGAAGGAAGTTCTAAAATAAAGGAAGAAATAAATTATTTATAGAAATGGATGCCCTCCGGGTAATCTTCACTCGGTTTTAAAGGTGGAGCTCGCAGGGTGCGGGGCGTTTGGCGTGGGGGGGGGGGGTTGCATTTGTAACCCGGAGCATGAAGTTTAAAATAGATAAATGACGCGGTGGGAACCCAGCAAGAATAGAATAAAGTGATGCTAAATCTAAAGCAAAAAAATAAATAAATCCGCGTACTGTACCTCTCTCTTCCGAAGGCAATTTATATGCAAAAGGGCTACGCCTACGGTTAATAGCGGTTGCGGGTTCAAAAAACCAGGCGTGGCGTGATTTCAAGGATTGAGAGCGACGCAGGGAGTAATAAACGGGCAGCGAGTTTTTGGCAAAGAGAGGGGACTTAGCCTCCTCCTGATCCTTTCACCTTCCCAAATAACGTGCCAGTTTTTCCCCCTAAACTGGCATTACCCGGGGGGGGGGACCCACTTTAAAAAAAAAAAAAAAAAGAGCCCCATTTCCAGACTCCTAACCGGAGAATCGAGCATCTGATTCTCTCTGTCTCTCGCTTCCCACCCACCTCCATCCTGCCAATAATCTTTTCCCCTTTCCCTTTTCTCGTATGGCTGTTGTCAGTTGCCACTGTGTTTTTAGCACACACACACACACACCCCAAACTGGGCAGAGGCGGGCAGAAAAGTTTGCCAAAACGGAGGAAAAGGAAAACGAGAGAACGAAAGGCACAGTGTGTAGTGGCTTCTCTGCTCCGCCGGCCCAACCTCTATTAGTCCGGAGTTGCTAAATTAAAAATGCCCAGATTTTAGTATAAAGCGCCGCTTGGGTAGAATTCACTCCCCCACCTCCCTCCCTAACCGCAGAAGTAGGCACGTTTGCTTGGATTGGATATAAGTTGGCACCTTTATTAGCTACCTGATAGCTCTGATAGGAAAGGGAGAAAGGAAACAACCCCCTCCCCGTTTTCTCTCCTCCGCCCCCACCCCACCTCCTCGTAACCCTACTGGACTTTAATTTAATGCTGGGGACAGGGTCTCTAGAGGGAACACGTGTTAGCAGCTTCTTTATAACTCACATCCAGGGCTCGGGAAATAAATCTTATAAATGACGTGGGGTCGGGGAGGGAGGGGGCGGCATCGGATGGGAAGTTTGGATTTTTATGTTGGAGGAAGGGAACTGAAAGTTGGGGGCTTGGTCGCCCTCTGGAAAATAGGAAGGGGGGGTTCGTTGTGGCGGGGAAGATGCCGCTATGAGGGAGGGGGGCGGTGAGGGGACCAGTCCGATTCCACTTTTTACAAGGGGCTTCGGTGGGATCGAGACGGGGGGGGGCGGGTGTTTCTTTGAATGATAGAGGAATTTCCCGGCAGTTTTCTGATAAAAAAATCCTCTTAATTCCGCGACAGACCAAGTTAGGATTCGTGAATTCTAATTTATAGCAGAGGCTTAGAGAGTCTAACATATGAGTTATCATTCGTATGTCTGTGTGCATGTGCACACGCAGGCCAAGCGTGTTTACATCCTATCCGGCCTTCTCTAATGATCGAATAATACTAATAATAATTTCAGCCTAAGGAACTTCCATCGTGTTGTTGTTTTTTAAAAGCTGATTATTGTTAGCATTTTGACTCTAGCCACCTCCTGTGGTAAAGAAAGCAAAGGGGTGGAAATTAAAGCAGCATCTTCTCGCGCTTAAAGTAAGCAAGAGAGAGAGGGGGGGGCAAGGATACGGTCAGATTTGAAGACGAATTTGTTGTTTGTAGTTGGCACTGCAGGTACCACAACCTCACTCACTCACTCCAGTCTTAAAGCTGCAGAATTCCTGGAGTGAATGCGGAAGGGCCAACCAGGGACGTGGGGCCGCTGGCCTTCTTCCTTTCCTGATTTTTGACTGACCGAACTTCCTTCTCCTCCTTCCCAACCCCCACCCCATAAGTCCCTAAATCATTCAGACGGATCAAAATGAAGCTCCCGGGTCCATTCCGACTTCTTTCTCCGCGCTGAAGACCACCATGAAGAAGTTCAGCCAAGAAACCCTGACGCTCGCCTATTGCGCTCCAGCAGACGGCCTGGAAGGCCTTGCCAAAGTTGAGCCAAAGGAAGATCACAAGGCAGGAAAGCGCCAAGGAACTGACGACTCGAGCTTAGGAAAGGGGCCGGAAGGCACCGAAGGGAAAAGGAAAAAGGGGCTCGAAAAGACGCACGGTCGGAAAAGAGCAGAGGTGATCCGATCTTAAAGGAGGAGATTGGTTGAAACCAAAGACGCTAAACTCCTAATAAGAAAACGGGCGATGCCCCCAAGCTATTAAGAGCGATTGCCATTCCTGGTTGCGAGCGTGAGGTTATATAGCCCGGAACAATTCTTGTCCAGCAATTTCCTTCCTTTTTATTTTCCTTGGGAAACAACTGGTTTGAAGCACGCCCTTTAACTCCAAAAGAAATTGTAATTATCTTCTAAGAAGGCCAAAATAAATACTGGATTGCCTCTTTCCTTCTCTAGCAGCTATCTGACATTAGGGTTAGGGTGGTTTGTAAAACAACAACAAAAAATGTATATAGTAATAAAAACCGCTGGGCTCTTCACGCCTTTTCAGGAAAAATGAACTCTTGAAAAAGAAAGGAGAGAAAGATTGCCATAATTATTCTGGAAGGACCAAGAAATATACCTCATCAGAAACTTCACCAAAAATGCTATTAGAAGAGAAAACCCTTCCAAAACTCTAAACATTTTTCTAGCTCTCCTGATTTGCAAATGATTTTTTTTTTCAAAAAAAAAGTGCGGTTGCGGATTAAGAAGAACCTTCATATGTAAATTGTTTTAGTAAGCGAAGAGCCACAAAAGTTTTGCTTTTCTCGATGCCAGGAGCATCACTCCTACAAAGCCAGATGTTTTGTCAGCCGATTCCCCAAAGCACACTTACAGGATCGGACGCGAAGGGACCGGTGGGGAAGAAATAACAGGTTCCATAATACTTTGGCAGGGCTTTTCTTTTTTCTTTTTTTTTTCATTTCAAAAAAAAATTCCCCATTTTAATTAGCAATTAAGGAGGAGGAAAGGGTCGCAGGGGGAATCCCTTCCCGCGGAAGGGCTGCAACCGCATCGCTCTTGAGACTTTGATCAATTCTTTAACGTGCGCGTGCCCGCACACATGTTCCCCCCCCTTTTTTTTTTTTTGGTCTCCATCAAAGAATTCAGCGTAGGATTTATTATTTAAAACAAAAAAAAAGAGCTGCTTCTGATTTAGTTTTTGCAAACAAGAACCAAAGCTTTTCCAAGGAGAAACTTCGATTAGCTAGAGGATAGATAGATAGATAGATAGAGTATAGAATATTCTTGTATTCAGTTTTTGTGCTGAATCTCTTCATTTCCACCACATCTCTTTTGCTTTGAACCGAAACCATCGCTTCCATAAATCCCCACCGTTCGTCTTTATCTTTCTATCTAGAGCTACGCCACCATCCCGAGCCAGCCCTATGCAGGTATCTACGCGGCTCCTTTTGCTTTTAATGCCGCGTCTCCAAGACCCACATGCGGGCACACCATCGCTAAAGCTCACTTCTGCCCAATATCTTTGCTCCAGGAAGCGAAGTTATAACCTCACTGGGACTTACTCGCGAGTAAGCCCCCGGCAAATCCAGGGCCTGGCGAGCCGCGGAGCGCCGGGGGGTGGGGGGTGGGGAAGACAGGGCCGAATTCGCCCCTTTGACACACACACACCCAAAAAAACCCAACCCCTGGCTCTTTGCTTGCTCAGGTTAACCAGCGCCTGCGTCACAACCCATTTTGCAAAATGATTTGGCAAGCAGGAAGAAAAGACCCGGGCCTCGCTTCGTCTCTTTTAAAAAGGATGCTCTGAGCCCATTTCTGTTCGCGAGGACTTCCTCGGCCGTAAGAAAGCGAGGAGTGGGGGAGGGGGGAAATAACAGATCCACTCCAGATCTAAACCTGCGTGCAAACTCTCTCTGAGCTTTTTCTCAACCTTTTGATTGTGCAGTGCAGCTTCTTCGATTAAGACGAGGCCGGCTGAGCACAAGTCGGGAGAGGCAGAGCTACTGAGCCAGAGCTATTGGCAGTAGAGAAGGGGAGGCTGACTCAAGGGCAAAACTGCTTTTTAGGGGGGGGGGGGGGAAGGGGAGAGAGAGAGAGAGAGAAACTTCACCTGCTTAGAAAAATAAAAAGCAGTAGCAAACTCTCTCCAGCTTTTTCTGAGCCCCTCACCCCCGCAGCTAAGTGTCCTCACCCACCCACCCCCACTGGTACCGATCCAGCAGATATCCCTGAGCACAGTCGACCTGCTCAATTTGCTGCTCCTTTAGCCTTTAAAGGCAGGCTGGCAAGCAGGCTGGCAGACAGGTGAGCATTTGCTCTCTCTCCCTCAGTATCTCTGATGATGAAACCTGGGAACTTGGGCTTAATGCAAAAGTACTGTAGTCAGTCTCACTTCTCAGCCAGCCAGCCAGCCAGCCTCAACCTTTTCTTTCTGCAAGCTGTAAAGGTTCAAACAGTTCCGGGGCTAGGAAGCTACTACCTAGGAAGCTAGGAGAGGAAGCAAAAGAGCCGGGAAGGAAGAAGAAGTTGGGTATTGCTCTTGCAGGAAAAGGTATAACCAGTCGGAAAGGTATAACCGAGCAAGAGGCAACCCAGTCCAAAGGATGGAGGGAGGGAAACACATACACACCCCATCCTGGGAAGCTGTTGCAGGCCATAGCAAAATGCCTTTTAGATGTCCTAAAGAATTGGTTCATTCAAAGTCCTTTAGGAAGGTTTTCTTTCTTGTTTGTATTGGGGGTCATTCTGCTTGGGAGGGGGAGAAGTGACCCTGAATTGGCATTTGGAAAGGCATGTATGTGGTCACCTTTTTAGGATCCCCTGTTGAGCCAGGATTTGTACCCAACAGCTGGCCCAAAAGGGACCAGTAAGAGAAGAGGCAGCATCCTAAATTGCTTCCCTTACTTTACTCTTTGGCCCAACACTCCTGATTTAGAATGGGCTTGGAAAGTTCAGGTAAAATATAATCTTTTTAAAAGGTGGGAGAGTGACAAGGTGACAGAGATGAGGACTGGGCATCCTCTGAAGTCGGTTGTCCATGGGGGGGGGGGAGGGGGTGTTACTTACTCTGAAGTGAATAAATTTCCCCAAAATATGACTTCAGTGAGGAAGACTTAAGCTACTGAGCCAGCAAGGCCTGTGGAGGTCTCCGCATGTTGTAGTGTGGGAAGGTTTCTGGATCTGGCTTTGCAGGAAAGGGGCAAAACGTATCTATAGAATATTCTTTATTGGGCAAGTGTGATTAGACACACAAGGAATTCGCCTCCTGTGCAGAAGTTTTTAGTGTACATGTAAAACAACAAAGTAACAGTAATAATAATAAAGGGTAATAATGATACCCAACAGAGAAAGTAGTGGAATAGATGAGAAGGATAAAAATAATACAGCCATACTACAGTTAGACAAAAAACAGAACTGTGGAAATTAAGTGTTCAGCAGAGGGATGGCATGAAGGAAAAAACTATCTTTGTGTCTGGTTCTTTGGGCACTCAATGCTCTGTAGCCGTGTCTCAAGGGAAGAATTGAAACAGCTTATGTCCAGGAGGAGACATATTGCCATCTTTAAGCCACCTAATGCAGATAAAGCAACAAGAGCATTCTAGTTATGTGGGACCAAAGGATGGCATCCCTCACACCATCCTTGCAGGTCTCCTCTTCATAGACCCGCCAATAGATGGCAAGCCTTGGTTGTGGTTTTGCTTTGCTTCTCAGCCAAGCAAAACTAGGATGAGCTAGCAAGCTGGCCTCTAACTCAAAGAATGGCCTGGCATGCCAAATGCCAGATGAAAAACAGAAATCCTTTTTTAAGTCTTGCATATTTAAGGGAGGAGAGGAGGAATAAAATATGGTGAGGTTTTTTTTTTCTTTGCAGAATTCAGGGGGAATCCCATTCAACCCCTTGATCACATTTACAAAATAAACCTTATTTCCAGGTGCTGATGTCATGGGAACTTGCATATGATTTCCTGGGGACAGGAACAACTAAATACGTGGCCGACTGCTTTCAAAATAAAAAAAAATAAAAACTTTTTGATCTACTCTGCAGTCCTGATAATAATTTTTGGGTGCTCTCCCAGTCAACTGTTAACCCTCCTTAGCTTTCTGAGCTCGATCAGGATTGAACTGATGCTACCGGGCAGTGCACTAATCCATGTTTTTTTTTTTTTAATGTGGCTTCACGTGATGGAGATTACCAAACCATGGCCTAGACCAGGGGTGGGCAATTATGGCTCCTTCATGACTCGTGGACTTCAACTCCCAGAATTCCTGAGCCAGTGGCCTAGACTCAATGCATTTGTGCAAGTCCAGTCAGCCATGGCTTTTTCAACAAACAATGTTTTAATATGGTTTTATGCTCACTGATACCTTCTACATATCCGTTGAAGGTTCTTTCTTTGATGACGAAGCAACACCTAGTGTGTTTTTTTAAAGAAGACATATAAATCGAGAGAGAAGTCTGCTTCTGGATCATGGTGGAACATAGAGGTTTCTAAGGGTGATCCATAGTCATACATTTCTGACTAAAAAGCCTTTCAATGGGCTATATCTTGGGGTGTCCATCACAAAATCTCTGCAGCAGATTTTGATTTAGAACATGAAAGTAAATCATTGTATATCTTTAAGGGAGCTGTGCTTTGCTTGTGGTAAAAGATAGTTTCCTCCCCCTTGGTTAAATAGGCTTTGCATGTTTTATGAAACACACCACAAAAACCTGCTTGGCTCAAGTCAAGTGGCAAGTCAAATGAGGATCTGGTCAGTCTCAAAGAACAGAAACAAAAATGTCTGGTTTGTTGAGGATGGAAAGATACTTTGCATTAGATAAAGATGGTGGCGAATGCAGCCTAGGTACCTCTTGAACTGGATGGTTCTGTGTTCAGTTCTTGTTCCCCCATAACTTGCAAGGTGAATGTGGAGGTCTTACAAGAGGATACAGTTCAAAACATCTGGGGACAGGTACAACATGACCCTTCCTACTCAGCTTTTACATCACCAGCCCATGCTTCTCATCCCTTTCCTACCTATTGTTAAACCTTTTCCACCATGGATAAGTTCTGATTGTAAACCTCATGTTTTAATCTGTCATTAATGAACGCATCCACTCATGGGCTACTACGGATTTCACTGAAGGAGCATCCAGGATATATATATATATATATACCTTATTCAAAAGCCCCACTTGAATGAGCTGTCCCTCACTTCCACTGATCACCCTGCTATATGATTTTCTTTAGGGCCCATTTTATTCATAATAAATGATGAATGTCTCAGCTGGGATGGAAAGCATTAATTGATTAATCACAATGAAGATTTGATGAGTTAATTAACTGCAAATTAAATCATGCTTTCATGGAAATTCTATTGGGGGGGGAGGAGGAGGAGGAGGAGAGACAAAATGCTGCCAGTTAACAGGAGTGGCTGAACAAATTTGAAAGCTTATTCTTTAGATAAATCTACCTCTTGCCTACAAAATGATTTGGGGAAGGGGGAAAGAAAAGATTTTAGGAATGAAAAGCAGAGAAAGTTCAGCCCCGAAGATATTCTGAATATCTGAATGTGGGATAATTTAGGACCTGCCTGTGGTCCAAGTAACATGTAACAAATTGCAGGCTTGAAAGGGTCAAGCTCTTGCAAAAACCATTATTTCAGATTTAAAGGAAAGGAAAGGTCTACTAAGCATATCACCATTTTTTCTAGAGCATTCTGTTGTTGTTTGTTGTTTCATTGAGTCAATGTTGACAACTGCCTAAGCAGGTCTCTGCAGTTTTCTTGACAGGATTTTGGAAATGCCTGCTTCCTAGCTGTGACGGAAAGGCACTAGCCCAAGGTCACCCAGTGGGGTTTTGTATCTGCGTGGGACTAGAACTCACAGTCTCCCATTTTCCAGCCTTGTGCCTTCACCTGTCATGGTTGACTCACTTACCCAGCCCAGTTTGCAACCAGACAACTGTGACAGGATTGTTGGGGGGGGGGGGAGGGAGGTTTGGGATGGAAATTTAAACGTAAGTGCTGGAAGACTGGAAGACTGAAACCAACCCAACACCTCAAGGTCACCAGCTGGGAAAGTCCAAGGAAGACTGATTTTCCCAAAAGAATAAGAGTGCAAATAATTGGTGGGAGGTCCAAGGGGAAAAGGGAAATTTTTCTGATGCTGTTTTCGCGCGACATTGTTACAACTGGTTTTTCTGCTTCTGTAACCACATGCAATCTTCAGTAAAGTTATACTCTTGGTTTTTTGTTTTGTTTTTTAAATGTCCCAGGAGTTTCTTTTGCTATGTAACCTAATGGGACTAGAACTCACAGACTCCCAATTTCCAGCCTTGTGCCTTCACCACGATACCAAACTGGCTTTCTGGAGAATTGCTAGAGAGATTCTAGCACACCGTTAATACGGCTTTTCTGACTGGGTGCAGCGCAATGCTGCCCATAAGTTAAATTATTCTGAAATTTGCAAAATAATCCACAGGTGGATTATCTTGCAAATAATGCATTAGGCGTTGGCAATATGCAAGATATCCAACAGATATGGCCCAGCCTGAAAATGCAAAAAACAGCCATTTGAAACCACAGCAAGGTTTGCACCATATACTAAGGCAGAATCAAACAAGCAAACCAGATGCAGTGAAACTCATCTTCCGTCTTCAAGTTGTGGGCTTGTGAAACTCTTCTTTCAAAATAAAAAAAAAAATACTCAAGTGACCTAGATAAACAGGTGTGCTGTTCCTCTAGAATGATATTGATGAAATAGGTGTTCCCACCCATTTTATCTTGGGTCTCTTCCCATTAGTATCCCTCATGTAATGATGCTTAGCCAATCACTATATTCACAAGATCAATCAGTACGAGCATTTTCTGATGTTGCTTCTGCCCCTTTTTTGCCAACAGAATTACCTACATAAGATTTAACCTTTTAATTTTATCTTTGTAGCAACAGAGAATGGTTAGGTTGAAAAATATCTCTCTCTCTCTCTCTCTC
>JAEANM010029164.1:0-10235 GCA_017656035.1 Myanophis thanlyinensis | reverse complement strand
GTGTTGTTTCTAGCTTAATCTTTATTGCCCTGCTTACAGAAACTGCCCACCCAGTCACATGACCCACCAGCCATGCCACTAAGCTATGCCCACAGAACTGGCAGTAAAAAAAAATGAATTCCACCACTGAGATGAAGCCTACTTGTCTAGGTGTTTAGTCACTGCTTCAATAATTGTATTAGAATTATATTTTTAATCTGAAGATATAGTTCATTATATGGTGCTTTTCTTTGTGAATTTGTGTTATTTTTTATTTTTTTCTTTTGTACTCTAAAGTTCATGGCTGCTCGTCAGTGGTGGAATTCAATTTTTTTTACTACCAGTTCTGTGGACATGGCTTGGTGGGCATGTCTGGGGGGATTCATGTGACTGGGTGGGCAGTTTCTGTAAGCAGGGAAATAAATATTAGGCTAAAAACAACACCAGAATGTTTCTTTCCTGCCTTCCTTACAGGATTAACCCCATAAAGTAGGAAAAAAAGGAGATTTCTTCTACCAACCGGTTCTCTGAACTGCTTAGAAAATTTACTACCAGTTCTACCGAACCTGCTAGAACCTGCTGAATTTCACCTCTGCTGCTCATGAAATGGACAGCTATTTTAATGGTTTTGAATGTATGAATAAATAACTGAATTAATTAATACCGGATGGGACACTTCCAAGAGATCCTGCGGTTGAAAGCTAGACTGTGAAGTAAAACCAATAGTCCTCAGAAGATAAGCTCAACTCTTCACATTTATTTATGAATGTTATTTGCATTTTAAAAATGTTCAAAGCAAATTCAAAATTCTAATAATTGTGCTTATGGTTCAAAATTCTGACTTGTGTTATGCAATTAACTTGATAGCACTGGAAGAAACAACAAAAAAGATGTGTAAGTAGATATACCAAAATCTCTCAGTATAATATTTACTACAGATGTACATTTAAACTTGCAGTAACTGATGATATCAAACGAAAGGGGAAAAGAGCATTGTTTTGTAGAACATCTAACCAGTTAAATAGTTAGGCCACAATGCTTAGAAATCTCTTTTTATCATGTATATTTCCCTCAGTCTTGGCAAAATTGCATGTGAATTGAAAGCTGCACGAGCTCATTTATGATCACACTTGGGACTGGGTTTTTGTTTGTGTCAAGATGGCTTCTAAATGGGTCACTATATGGCTTCATTTGATTTTATAAGTGTTTTTACAATAGCCATAGTTGTACCAAATCCAGCATTTCCATGCTGGAAATGACAAAAACATCATAAACTCAGTTGCTTCGCCCTCCATGATGTGTGACCTAGGGGCAGGAACTTTGGGTTTTAATTTGGTTGGGGAAAACATCGGGTCCTTCAGTCAGGGTTTCGCCAGCTGTGCCAATATCACATTCCTAATAAAAACTGTTTTGAGGAGACTTCAGGCCTCAGAGTTTTGGTTTCTGATGGAACCCTGACACATAAATCAATGTATTCCCTTAAAGTCTTTAACTTGCAATGGACAGAACAAACACTGTAACTGTGTATGTGCTGATGTTGGCTTCTGGTTGCAACTGGACAAATTGCCAATTCTCAGCTTCAGAGGAATAACATTTTTAGAAAGTTGTGAGAAATATTTCTGGAATACATGGTCAAAAAAACTAGTATGGGAGTAACATTATACTTAGCTGGAAAATCTGCCTTCCATGGTATCTGTGAGACCCTTAATCTCATCTAACAGATATAGCATTTTTCCCTGTTTTTCATTATGACAAATAAAAACTGATATTTTGACCATAATGACCACTAAATCATGGTTCAGTGGTTGAACCATGATTTAGTGGTTTAGTGGTTGAACCAACCATTCATGGTTTATTGAATAAATAAAATTAACTTACTATTTTGTATATACCTAAAATTTGAAAAATGTTATCTGAGCCACTAGATGGCAGTTTATTTCTTTATCAAAAAAGCAAAAATGTTACAGTATATCTTTTTTAAAAGCTGGACAGCATGTTAGAAAGACATGAGTATATTTTATGTTCTTTTTTGAAACAGTTTTTGTGCTTTTTTTTTTTCCTAGCAAGTTATTGATTATAATATTTATTCAGTTTGAGCATATAAATTTTGAGCCTCTTGTGCATATATATACAAGAGTGAAATTATCTCATATATACAATGAAATATATATTTAAAAAGCAGTTAAATTATTTAGACTGAAACAAATTGCAGTAAAAGTCTACAAAAACAGTTCAGTGACTAAATTTATTAAAAATAAAAGTGTTATCTGATGTAAATTAAAAAGTGGCATTTGGTCGATGTGGGTGGCCATAGAAAAATAAATAGATAAATAAAAAGTTACCGTAGCTGTATGATTTTACTGCTATTTATTGTTTAGTTTTCTGTATCATGGAGAAAATCTAGCCATGGGGTCAGGAAGAGTCAACACTGGGCACATAATTACATTTTTCTTAAGAAAAGTTGTGGTACCTTTACCTTCCTAAGTTTGTGTAAACAAAGCCTTTGAACATAAGATTTGTGAACAAAAAACATTGAATTATTTTAACTTGTTAAAATTGTATTTTAACTTTATTAATTATATAACATTTTTAAAATTATCCAGAATTCTTTAAAAACACATCAGGAAAAGCCAAGTATTTTGAGGTAATATTTATGACTTGGAGAATACAGTAAATATAAGTTGCATCCTTTTTACTTCATGTTGTTGGAGAATAACTTGAAAGTTTTAAGAAATAAAACTTTTGGGTAAAAAAAGAAAGAACAGAGGGAACTTACTCACAGAAACCTTTATCCCTTCTCTGCCTGCTGAGTATTTACTCAGAACTATCCTTTAAAGTTTTCCAGTAAAGTTCTTAATAAAAATATCTTATTTAGCACTAAATTATCCGTGGGTAGCAAAAGGTTCAGTTCAGTCAACATCACAGTTTCATTTAGTTTCTCAAAGCCATGTGTTTGTGTTCTCTTGAACTTTGCTCTTTAGTGCTACCCTTTGATGTTATTTTTCATCTCATTTTGTGGAGAAGATACCCTGTCTCACACTAAAAGTCTGCTTTCACAGACAATACTGTCTCCTGGTATCGGTTATCTTCCCCTTACTCAAAAACCATTTCTTGTGGAAAATCAGTTCTTAGAGCTATCTTTTGTTGTTAAGAAAGGAACTGATCAGAAACAGTTGGCTATTTGCTTACTTTGCTTATTTTCCATTGGCTTGCTGCAGTTTCTCTCTAACTTTCATTATTCATGATGTGTAATATTAGTTCATGCAAGGAGCCCCATACATCAAGCATACCTCAGCCTCAGCCAGAAGATTAATCTAACCTTTCTAAACAAGCTGAGTTGGAAGAAAGTTTAACATCATACATCTTGTGGTCAGTAGCTGAAATTTTTAGAAAAACTAACGCAGACATTGAGTCAAAATGAAACATTTTCTTAAAAACAAACTCCCCCTTTATTTTTGTCCATTTAGAGTGAAAAACTGAACTCTCACTCTTTGGGAAATGAATAAGAAAGCATATGCTACCAGGAAAGCATGAATTGCTGCGGCTGCCCTAAATCCTTATTCCACATGATCTGTGCTAGAAGATAATTAGAGGATCTTCGTTAACTGTTTTACTAATAAGAAAAGGGCTAACGGAATAAGAAATAATTATGGTCTACTTATTCTCTTTCCATTACTGTGCAGTCATATTCATAAGAAGTGCAAATGAAATTAAATGAAAATATACAATCCATTAATATAGATCAAATTGAATAGATGTGCAGATAGGGAAATATTCAGCAGGCCAAATTATACATGTCATTGTTTTCCCTGATACCATAGTTTCCTTGATATTTTTTTTTGTTTTCTACATCTGTAGAAAAATTAGGTTAAAAACTGAGAGTTTAATAGTGGAAAATATTGATTAGACTGGCAATTTTAATTCTAGTATTAAGTTTATGTGGGACTAAACCGCACACAAAGATTGCTGCAAATTGCATTAACAATAGCATAATACATAAATTTAATACATATTATTAATTATTTCAACCACTCATAATATATAGGTACTATGTAGCTGTGAAAGTCTTGCTATGGCTGATAATTTAAAAGACAATTTACACCAGGGGTCTCCAAGCATCTTTAAGACTTGTGGATTCAATTCTCAGAATTCTAGGAGTTGAAATCCACAAATCTTACAGTTGCCAGATTTGGAGACTTCTGAGTTAGACTATCAAGTCTAATCTGTTCAGTGCAGGGTTTCAAATTAAAACATTGTAGGCAGATTTCTTTCTAGCATCCATACTTAAGTAGATCAAATCCACCATTTTGGATTACTGTTTCCATTGTTGAATTGTTCTTACTATTAGCAAGTTGTTTTTTGACATACAATTGTTAGGTATCTATTAAGTTTTTTGCAACTTAGATCCACTATTCTATGTCCTGAACTTTCAAACAATACAGTATATGTCTTTGAATCTTGATCTCTATCTAATCACATTGGAGTATTAATGAGTATTCTTTTTAAACCTCTTAAGCATCCATTTAATTTTATCCCATACAGGCCACTCATACTGAAATACTGGGTCACATGTTTTGTTGAAATCAAGCTATACTATATATAAAACTTCCTATAGTCTGGTAAATAAATAGTTTGATCTAAACATGAGACAAAGTAGATTTGGCAAAACTTTCTTGGCTATCTGTTGAATAAGCTAGTCTAGCAATTCTTATTTCTTATAAATCCTTTACTGGCTTTTATTATATGCCTTAGTTCTTAACATAAGAACTTGTGTTTTCATATCTTTTTAGGCAGAGTTTGGTCAAATATGGCTACAGCTCATGTCTTACTTTGAAACTTGTGAAACTTCTTTGAAATGTGTGTTTTCATATCTTTTTAGTCAGAGTTTGGTCAAATATGGCTGCAGCATGTGCTACTAATCAGATATGGCTGATCTACAGTAGGTTATTATTTCCGGTTTAACAGATAAAGTTGTCAGTTTATTGATGTATTAATGTATTTTTCAGCTGCAAAGTGTATTTTGCTTTAGTGTATCTGTGGTGGGTGATACTTCAGTAAAAGGCCTCAATAACACAATCTTAACCTCTTCCTGTCATAGGTGGTAGGAGGTTTACTGATAATATTTGGTTGACATAGTAAAAAGATATGCTTTGCTTCATAAAAGCATTGAGGTTATTTTACAGCAGAATATTATTTAGCATACTCTAAATGGTAAATTGGAAAGTTGTATGCAAATCAAAAGACAGCATTACAAATATGCAGGACAAAATGAAGTTTGGGGAAAATTCAGAAATAGAAAGGAGAATCCTATTAGTTGATTTTGCTGAAAGTTGTATGAGAAATTTTGACTTAACTAAACATTAAAATTACTAGAAATGTCAGTTGGTTTCCTGTTGCAAAGATTAAGCAGCAAAGGAGCGATTGCAGAACTGAGAAGCAAAAAACAATGCTGAGGATTATTGTAACATATAAAGCTGCAGCGTCTTTTTTATTTTTTTTATTTTTAACATACAAATCCTTGCATGAACAGCGTGTTACTGGGTGCCATTCATTTTTATACAAACAAAATCATATTGAACACATTTGATACAATTGCTTCTATTATTTGGTTAATCAAAATTTAATTTTATCCATATTGATGGCAATCCCTATTTTCTACATATTCTTCCTTTTATTGCAAATAAAGCCTTGCTTCTCTCAATTAATTTTACCCATTTATAATATTCTAATAAATATAGTAAAGATAACATATTTTTATCACATTATAATCATCCTTCTATAACTTCTATAACATTGTTAATCATATGCATTACCCTACATATGTTGTGAAAGTCTAATAATAAAGTTCATATTGCAGTTTTATTTATTTTACATTACATGATGTCATTTTTATATTAATCACCGATTTCTAATATACTTAATCACACACATTACATTTCACAGACTCTGTAAACCTAGCAGTATTATGCATATTAATTTTAATTTACCATTTTCTTTATTCAATTCTTGATTATACTTTCCCCTTTCAAATCTCAATTAGATGTTTTATTTCACCCCATTCTATCTAATCCCCTCCTTTTAACTACAAATTGTACTCCTGCTGCCTTTCCTCCCCGCCCCAGCACCATCCATCATCCCTTGTCCTCCTTAGTGTTTCAATTATATATTTTTTAGTTTGGCTTTTACACTTAATTTCCAAAATGTCTGCACTTACACCCTTCTTTACCCTGTTCCAGTGTTTATTTTCTCTAATATCTATTCTTATTCCTATCTCCTACCACAATGGCTGGATTCAGCTTCTGAAAAGAAGTTTCAGCTTCTTTTTTAATGCTCCTGTGATACCTTCTCCTTGTCCTGTTTGATCTGTTATTACTTTTAAAATTGTCCCCTGGAATCTATATTTTAAATCCTTTTGTACTTCTAGTTGGTTCACAGCTTCTGTTTCCATATCTGCTTTTTTGTTTATTTCCTCCTCTTCTTCTTGTGAGTCTTGACTGGTCATCTCTTTATATTGTACAGTTTCTATTTTTTCCTCTGTAGTCTCCAATTTGTCCTTTAAATCTTTGCTCCCTGTTTTCCACCATTCTCTTATTTCTTGAATTAATGACACAATTTCCTCCCAGTTATTTATTTCTTGTTGAAGCACTTCATTAGATTCTGTTGTATCTATTTTTTGTCCAGTGGTCTAATCCCCAAATGCTCAAATATTGTTGTTCAATTCAGTTATTAAATCAGGTCCTGAAGAATACAAAAATCTCTTTAATCAATTTTTATAGCTCAGTCTTTATATTAAATAATATCAAGTTCCTCAAAGGGTAGATTTTCCTTTCTTTTGGGGTATTTTTAGGTTTCAGATGTAGTATGCATCTTTTGGCAGCAGATGGCAGTGTTAAATCCAATTCCAACATTTAATAGTTTTTTAATTTTTTATTTCGTTCTCTGTGCTTCCAAAGTATTAATTTTTAAAATCGATGATTCCAGCACCAAGTGCCTATCCACAACTATGCTTCATTCAATTGTAAAAACAAATTTCTATGTTTTTAGTAAATTGGTGCCTTCCCCTTAAATCTCTCTGTTCTTTCTTAGGTTCTTTTTTTTTTCCCTTATCCCCCTCGTTAGTTTGCTACTTCTTTCAAGATAATTGGAGATACTTTCTTTGAATAGTCTTTTGGGGTTAAGATCAAAATAACAAAGATTATTCTCAGCTAGCACCAAATGTTGCTCATGGTTCCTCTCCTGCACTATTCTGAGATGTTCTCAGTGGTTGTCACAGCTATGGGCAGCCATTTTGGCTGCTTTTTCATCCTGCCATGGCATAGAGGGAATTATGCCCAGGGGATCACTAGGAGAGTCGCGTACTCTCCCCAACCACACTGGGTGCCCTTCCTTGGCTTTGTCGCCCCCCAGGGAGCCCACAAGCGGGGGAAGACAACCCACACAAAGGTGAAACAACCCATTTTGCATCTAGGAATGCTGTAACATCAACCGGAAGTCCCCAAGCTGCAGCTTCTGAATTTTATTCTTTGATGCTTGAGTTGACCTTTGGATTCTTCTCCTGTTTTTATCAACTTACATAATGTTAAGAATTTGGTAACATGCAACTTACTAAGAATCAGCAATACACATTTAGTTTACTTGTAGAGTTTACTATATATAAAGAGTCAGGATTTTTTAAATGTAGGATGCATTTACAATCCCACAGGAAACCTTTAGCAAACAAACATTCAAATATTAAACATTCATGTTCTGATGGCTTAAGCTAACTTCACTTTTTTTCTATGATTCTGTAAAATTGGGAAGTTGAATAGGCATCTTTTCTCCTTTAAGCATCATTGAGCCAACAGCTTGACTTTTTTCAATTTCACAAACATAGCCATAAAAGGTATTGAAAATCTTACATGCATGGAAGAATTGGGTCAAAAGGTAAACCATACCAGTCTTCTCTTAAAGTTCTTGAAAGTTGGGTTAAAATGGTGTGTGATGTGATTTCAGTCATCAATACATTTTAAAAAACGATATTCTACACATTTCTGACTATTTGTATTAAGCTATTGCTAAGTGTTCAAAAATTTTCACACATTCCTTTCTAAATAGAAAATTCAATTAGGTCCTGTAAACATTTACACATCGGTTGCAGAAAGTTCACTGTTGTTATTCTGAGTTGCTGAAGAATGTTTAGCCTTTGTGAGGCAGAACAAGTTGGTTTTTCTTATTTTTGCTTTGTTTATGCTACTGTCCAAGCCCACCCCCCCTCTCTGTTAAACAAGGAAGGAAGTTTTACAGAACTGAATCCAGTCACACTTTTTTTTAATGAAGAGTTTATTGTTTCTTACAACACTATGCCTTGAATTTTGCCTAGCAAGCATCTTCCTTACCTCTTTGGTTAGTTCTGTTAGACTGGAACTTCACTTAGGAACAAAGATCATGGAATACCCTATGTGTTTCTGTATTGAAAGACCCAATTAGGAATAGATTGTCATGGTGAAAATCTATGTAGTTGCTAAGAATTGATCACAACCTGTTGGCATATAATCAATCATTCAATTGTTTGTTTAAAAATTATTCTTACTAGTACTAATAATACGTAGATGAAGCTCTGGTACTTAATTTTGTAATCATCATTGTTAGAATCCTTCATATGAACTGAAGTTGCAGGAAAGTATTGTATAGATTAAGCAGAATTGGGAGCATGGTAGATAAATAAAAGATGGAACAACAGATTTGTTGTTCATAGAGATTCTGAAGTTTTAAAGTCAATATTTTTGGCCTAAACCAGTAAGAGATACATAATCATGATGCTACAGATATCCAGACTTTTTACAACACCCAGCTCATTTTGTAATTCGACTGATCAGATGTAGAGTAGCCTAAGGAAGGAAATGGCATGAATCTTCACACTATTTGTAGTAACAATGTGGGTAGTGCCTAAAATAGCTCTGAGCACGCAGGACATTAGTTTTGTTCTTTATAAACCAAGACACTTCTAGTTGTAAATTTAGTTATATGCTCTGCCTACAGTCCTTAATCTTTCCTAGTAGAAAGTTTTACTCCTACATTTGTTCTTCTTGGACTTCTTCTTGATTTTAGTCATTGCATTCTCTTTTTGTTCCTAATCAAAACCACCTTTCATACAATAGACAATATGGACGTCTATAATTTTCCAACTCAGAGTAGGCTAATATAGAACCATTGCCTGAAGATTATTCTGTTTTAATAAATTGTTGTTATTTCTAATAAACAAATTGAGCTGTATACGCTATACTCTCTATGCTTTTGGATCAGTCTCTGAAAATCATAAGTTCTTGAAGAGGAGCAAAATTTTGATGCTGGTAGTTGGGTGTAGTTATTCTTTTATGGTATTAACTCAATCTCAGGCTTTGGTCTATAGATAAAATTATTTTGCATGACTTTGTTTCCAGGTGTTCATAGGAACAACTGTGGTTCTCTGAAACTAGAAGCAAGTGTTTTTTATTCCCTCTAATTGTGTTACTATTAGTCATTATTCTGTAGCATCACAATATGTCTATACATTGTTTATTCTAACTTCCCCTTTTGCCAATGTAATTTATTTCACATTTGGGGTTGAAGATACAGCTGAAAAAAGGTCTGTGACAAATAGATACTTAAATACTTAGGTTATGAAGTAAACTTTTTTAAAAACATGTTTTCACTTTTGCAATAAAAAATGTTCTGATCATTCTATTTCAAGATTGCATTATGAATTTGTGTCTTATGTGTTAGATATGAGGATCTTTGTGCTCTTATTCTGTTTACATCTTTAAACCTTTGAAATATTTGGTTTCAGCAGTTCCAAATCAGAATTGTATCAGTCTGAAGATTTACACAATATAAGAATCAAAAGTAAGCAGGCCTTGTTGAAAGTTCTTTTTCAAAATAGTACTAGACCAGGGGTGGGCAATTGTGGCTCCTTCATGACTGGTGGACTTTAACTCCCAGAATTCCTGAGCCAGCAAAATTATATATATGCATGAAAAAGATATATATATATGCAGTGAAATGGGCTTCAAGCAAATTTAATAAACAAAGAAATAAAACACATTCGAACTTCAGTCTTGGAGAATACAATGAACAGTCAGGAAACTGAACAAACGGATAATCAAACAAATCAACCCAGAGTCCTCATTTGAGGCACAAATGATCAGGTTAAAATTGTTTTTCTTCAGACATATTATATGAAGACTTAGCTCTGTGGAGAAGACCCTACCTACCTACCTACCTACCTACCTACCTACCTA
>JAEANM010029163.1:0-10235 GCA_017656035.1 Myanophis thanlyinensis | reverse complement strand
TAGAATAGAATAGAATTATTGGCTGAGTGTGATTGGACACACAAGGAATTTGTCTTTGATGCATATGCTCTCCATACATAAATTTGTTGTGTACTTTGTTTTTTATCTGCTGTGAACCACCCCAAGTCCTTAGGGAGATGGGGCGGTATATAAATACGAATAAATAAAATAAAAATTAAATAAATAAATACATGAAAAGAAAGGTTCATTTGTCAGGGACTTACAGGCAATTGCCCTGTCCTTGAACTGGCTTCACATGCTTCTTTATTATGAAAAGTATCTGTTAAATCTACTGAAAGTGAAGTGGTTACCATCCAGAAGAGTAACAACTTACAGTTTCAATTATGTTGTTTAAAAGGACACTCATCATGAGCAACTTTTTAATATTTCCAATGTTTATGTTCGTAAACAGAGAAAATTACTTTTAGTTTAGTTTGCTCATGAGAATACTGTTTCTTTACAGTGTAATAAATTAAACTGAGATAAAGTCAAGGACACTCCACCAGTGATGCCCTTGAGAATGTAAGATTTGCAATATCTATAAAAAGAGAGTACATTGATGAGTCTCAAGCTAGAAGCAAGGCTAATTGACTCTTCTGATGCCTTGCCAGACTCTGAGCAAGTGGACATCCTAAAGTGACTGGATGAGTTGTGAACTCTGGTAACAATGTGCTGAATGGCCAAATCACTAATCAATTTGGTCTTCTTAGCTGCCTAGGACTGTTGCTATGTAGCTGAGAAGCAAAATACTAAGATTGCTGTTATGACCTCAGGGAACCCAGATACACTGATAATTAATGAAAAGTCCATTGATGTTGATCTTAATTCTCCCAGACTGTTCTTGAAAAAGTGGTGCAACAGCTATTTTTTCAGTGCATAAAGATGCAGAAATGAAAATCCCTTTTTTTGCCTCAATCAGATCAAGACTCCTCATTTGCTTTCAGGTTTCAACTTGTATGTCCTAGCAGATCAGTGAGTTAGTAGAAGGACAAGATCCAGATCTAAAGACCCAGCTACTACAGGGAGGAATACTTTTTTTGCCATTTAGCAAAGACTTATGGACAAAAGCCCAGCTGTGGATCTTGTGCTCCTCTCCAAATTGTCCACTAGTCTATTATTATCTCCATTAATGTTTACTTTAATGATTGCCCACATTGGCACTCAATCTATTATTATCTCCTTTAAAGCTGATCATAATGATAAAAAAAGAATATCCCTTTCATGCTGTTGGTATCCAGGACGTGTTATCTTTGCCTGTGCCTTCTACTAGAAGTTGTGGCAGGCTGTCCT
This sequence comes from Myanophis thanlyinensis, assembly GCA_017656035.1. Classification (NCBI taxonomy): domain Eukaryota; kingdom Metazoa; phylum Chordata; class Lepidosauria; order Squamata; family Homalopsidae; genus Myanophis; species Myanophis thanlyinensis. The sequence continues at coordinate 8,945 of JAEANM010029163.1, read as the reverse complement.
GCCATTCTACTCATGAAATATCAGTGGTGGAACACGGGTCCAAAGACTTTGGTTTTATGAATTGTGTTATCAAGATGGTATACATTTATTTCAGGAAACCTAGTTAGCTTGCTTTTTGATAGTTACAAATCCTTCTCACTACTAACATTGTCCAGAACAAGATAAGGCACAATGGTATGTTTCCAGATTACAATTAAGCAATGCTTTAAAATAATTGCTAGATCAGTGTTTCTCAGCCTTAAGGTGTGGACTTTAATTCCCAGAATTCTGCAAACTGAAGCCCACACTTCTTAAAATGTTGCTGCGAGGTGAAATTCACACATCTTAAAGTTGCCAAGGTTGATGAGATTCAGTGTGGTAGACCCATTGGAGTTTTATGCAATGTTGTTAAATAATGTCATGCTGTTATTGGTTAATGTATATGTCTGACTTTTGTGAAATCAACCCCAAATTAACATCTTGTGGACCAAATTAGGTGCTTACTCAAGCAGTTTCATACATATTTACCCCTTTGCTGATATTTCTAATTCAAGAATGGGATCAAATGATAACGTTTCTCTTTGTTAAGTTCTCTTTGCTAAGTGAATTCTCTTCTTTATATGCTTGGTCTTAAGAGAATGTGCTAGGGAACTGTAAGGACTGTTTTTATTATAAATATTGAGCAAACTAAATTTATATCCACTGGAAGGATCTATTAGTAATGATTTTCTTGCTGAGTTTTCTTGTGAAACCTTCCGTGATTAATTATAGGGTTTTTTTTACAAAAAAAATTAGAGAGCTAGTCATATAGTTAGCATTTTCCTAACATCAGAGCAGTAAGAGAATTTGATAAATTCTTTTCAGAAACAGACTTTACTATCAGGGCAACCCAGTCCAGGATAAATGAATGCATCAGTGAAAAGTGACACTAACTGAGTAACTTCTGAGAAAGCTTCACAGATTTTTCTTTATAATAGTTGAAATGGACTTGAAAATTTGTATATTACAGAATTACATTAATTTTATTTAGCTACTCCAGCCACCATTATGTACTTTGATACTACTGTAGACCAAAAAAAGAAGAAGAAGAAATCTGAAAGTAAGGCTTATCCATTCAACTCAGGTTTGATTCTGACTGCCTTGAGCCAAGAATGACTTGGTTAAGCTATTTAAACTATATAATGAAGATCCAGCTTCACATTCCATCCAGGATTTTTTCTTGCTATAAAAAACCCAGTGCAAATACTTACTACAAATACAATTTTCTAGAACCTGCTTAATAACTTTGCAAGCCAGGAATGTAATCTTTTTGGGTGCCTGATGGCTTTTCAATTTCAATTTCTAGGCCCCTTTCTTCTATTTCCTAAAAGCAACAATATGGGAAAGTCATTTTGGGGCCAATACATTCTCAAGACAACTTGTTTGATTAAATCTAAAGCTCCATATTAACTCCAATCACAAGTTCTGAAAAACAAGAACAGATTGCTAAACAACTTAAGCACAATAAAGATTCAGGAAGAAATTTCTGCTGAAGTTCTATATAACAATTTGGAATCATGGACTAATATTAGCTTCCATATTTATACACACACTTCCCATTTATAAAATGGACAACCAAGATTAAACTGCCAACTATCAGTCCTTCATTTTAAGTAAGTTTACATAATAACTCCCCAATTGTGTTAATTCAGAACATATTTTGGCAGATGAACAGGCAGTTTTTAGAGCTGAATTCTCTGTCTTTGACTATTTCCTTGTACCACAACATCTGGCTGAAAAAAATTCATCTGAGCTAGGTGCTGCATTATGCATTGCATTTGTTGATCTCAGATCTATATGATATCATCTCCAGATTAAAGTTACAGATAAACTCATAAACACTACAATAGAAAAAGGGCTACTTCTACTAATCAAACTTTTTAAGATTGGTTGGTGCCAAATGGCTGGATGATACAAGCAAGTCAGAAAATTTAAGTATCTTGACATGGTCATTTAGAAACTACCAAATACAATACCAAACTATGTAATTCAAAATATAGAAAAGACCAGTAGCAGTTGTATAATACTTCCATTGTATGCTAGAGGGAAACAGCATATTCCAGCAGTAAAGCTATATTTGGCTAATGTACACAAAGGCCAATTAGTTTAATCCTTAGTTGATACCACAAAGTTCATGGAGCAGATTCAAATCCAAATATTAAGGATTAAATTTCAACTAGCTCCATGTGGTGACTACGAAGGGAGCCTAGTCTTACTACAATAAAGTAGAAACAAGATATAGATTTGCATTGTTGGTTAAAGTTACTATTTTTTCATAAGGTCTAGGATTCTAATTCAGTATAGACAATCACAAATCAAGAAGGAAAAGATATCCCTGAAAAAAACTGCAACACTATGGGTTCTCTTCCATTCTAATGAAGGGAAGTTGTGTATTCATTGCCCTCAAAGAACACACTAGAAGTTTAGAAGGCCAGTTGGGTCAGTTCTGTCCCATTTCCTAACTCCAGTTAGGTTTTAAAAATGTATAAATGAAGAGCAACTCCCTGGAGAATTCATGGTAGTAGTAGACTGGAGATGACAACTTTTCCTTTTCTGGAAAAGTTTACATACAGTAAATGAGATTATAAATTTCACTTCTTCAGGAGAATCCAACTCTTGAAATAATATCCAAATTTTATTTCAATTTTTTAGTACAATAATAAGTACTTAGCTATTTGAATTTGTATACTACATACAACTATAAAATACATTTGTCTCAGGAGTAAAGATGAATGTGGGCAAGCTAGATACAGCCTGCTGATGGTTTACTTTCCTGCAGCATTGTGAGACAGAGTTGAGCTGAACTTATGGTGATTATGTGCAGTTTTCTTGGTCCCAGTAAGAATTGATGCCTTCCATGATGTATTTTCAACTTCCCTGGAAGTCTTCCAGCCAAGTAGTGACTCTGCTTAGACTGGGTCAGCCAAATGTTGCTGTTGTACTAATACTTGTGGAATAAATTATACTTAAATGCTCCTAAAGATCATATTTAGTGAGTGCATAAATCTTGAAACCACCTCAGGTTACTGAAGAAATTTTCATTGTGTGTCTGTGGTAAACTATAAAGGCAAGACAATGTTTCAGAAGAGATAATAGGACTTATGTGGAGAAATGGCATTCCAACAGTTCTCCCCATCCCAAAGGAATGAACAGATGGAATTATAAAGAAGGCTACTTTTTTCATAATTATTTAAAATAATGATTAACAACAACAAATTGCTAACCATAATAGATAAAATCAGGGCCTATTAAATGTGAAAGATCAGGATCGCATGTGAAGTTCCAGTTAAACTGATTTATTTACTAATCATGCCTAAGCCAAGACTCAACTAATGGTTAGAACTATCTTGGTGTCAGTTAAGAATCAACAGAATTTAAGAGGGGTTGGACTTAGTCCGTTTGTGGCTACATAGGGACTCTCGGCTGATGACTCTTTTGACTCCATCCCCTGGTTCTGCCACTTCTTCTCAAATTCAAATTCAAATTTATTGGTCAAATACACAGTCATACATGGTGTGATATGCTGTAAAATGCTTACGCGACTGCCCACGACCGCAAGTAAGTTAATGCAAAATGGGAGGATAGGATAGGATAGGATAGGAAATAAGTTAGGGCTAGATGGGAAGGTAGGAATGAGATACAATCGTGGTTCCTGTTATAGTCTTGAGTGTTCTTGTGGTTTCTGGTTTAGTGTCTGTATTGCCTGTGGAAAGAAGCTTTTTCTCAGTCTCTCTGTGTTGGCCTTCAGAGAGAAAAAATGCTTTCCTGACCGCATCATGGTAAACAGTCTATTGTTGAGGTGGATGGGGTCCTTCACTATCTTCTTAGCTTTAGTCCAGCAACGTTTGTTGTAGATGGAGTGCAGCTCAGGGAGCTTAGTGTGGATGATGTGTTCAGCTGAGCGTACCACCCTCGGTAGTGCTTGTCTGTTCTGCATGGTGCTATTCCAAAACCAGGTTGTGATGTTGCCTTTCAGGATGCTCTCTACAGTGCAGGAATAGAAGTTCCTAAGCACCTTCAGTAGAAGTCTGAAGTCTCTCAGTATTCTCCTATAGGGACTTCTTGAACTCATCAGAATTATGAAGAAAATGTGGTGGATTTAAAACAATGACATACTGTTCTAAAGAATGAGTCAGCACTGCTTTTTTTCTCAAGGGCTAGGTAATAAATATATATACACAATTTAGGAAGTCTTAGGCTCAGCACTCAGTACTTCTGTTGTTCCAAACACTTGTATTAAGCCAAACCAATTGCATCTTTTTGATTTATAGCTACTGGGGCAAACAGCTGTGAGTCACTTGTCATCTTTGCTTTTCATAAAGCTTCAACAAATCTTAACGGATGTCTTGCAGGATATGGCAGTGTTCTTCTCCACTGCTGGCTGCCTGTGAAAAAACAAGGGAAAAATAGAGAAACAACAAGACATTAAATTGTGGGATATGGGGTTTACCTTGCTATGGTCCCAGAAAAGTTTATGTTGGTTCCTTATCCTGAATGCTTGAGAACTTCTCCTATTAGGAGGTGACTATATAACAATACATTACATATCCTTTTATTTTTATTTTGAAGACACATAATAGTCAATTAGTGGAATGAAGCTGAGTTGATCCATATTTGTGCTATGTTGTTGTGCCATATTTTTATTATACAGTATAATATTGGATAAAGGATGGTCAGGATTATCTCTTTTTTAGCTATCTCATTTATGTTCACTTTGGTATTGCTGGTTATAATATAGAGACATTTCCTAGCTGTTTCCCAGTGTAGTTTACTATCTAATGTTTATACCATGGCTTTGTTGTGTTAACCAGCAGTTATTCAGGAACACCCAGAAGAGAATAATTGAAAATGGGGTATTTATTTATTTATTTGGTGGATGGCAATTGAGAATGGGGTGGATTATCATCAGCCGAGGTTATTTTTGGGGTGGATTATCAACAGTTATTTTTAAGAACCTCTCTGAGTTCACTCTATGATATAGTACCATAACTGATCAAATCAAAATATTCATTGAACTTTTTTTGCCTGTGTTACATCTTGATCTTTGGGATATTTGTTCTGTCTTTCTCATCTGCTTAGGACATGCTGTGTCATGTTTACCATTGTTGGTTTGATCTTTTGCAAGATCATTATATAAAGATTGTCGCACTTCCAAAATGTATAGGTATTTATTTCCATTACGTAATTGAAAATATGGTTTAAGTTTGGAAGTTCTACTAATCACTTTCAAAATATTTTGGAGATTTCTATTTTTTTCTATTCCAAACTTCATCAACAGCATTTTATAGCATTTAATACATTTTATTCCTTGTTTCTATCTCATAATTGAATTGCAACAAACAAACAAACTTCAAAAAAGCAATTGTTTGAAATAGTGAGGGTAACTCCAGACAGGAACCTAGTTTTCTTCTGTGCATGGAATGGAGCTGAATTCCTTTGGCTGGCAATTCTCAGCTATCCCCAAGAGATAAAGCCAAAATCTAAGCATGGAGCAGTGATGCCATACTTTAAAGCAAGGAGTGGGAATGCTTCAGGATGGTGGGAAAGGTCCTGAGAGACCCAGCACAGGTTGTGTTGGAGTATCTCTTCTCTCAGTGGCTGAACATCTTGCTGGATGCGGATGAATGGACCAGTGCATCAGAATTCTTCTCCAGAGCAAGGAGTGGACTAGGATTGCCAACAAGTGCTCTATATAGTGACTCCCTGTGAGACTATAAGATATGGTCTCTGGTGGGTTTAGATCTATGGGATAAGGTCATTATTCCTAAATTGCAAGTTGGTGTATTTAAAAGCTGACTGGGTTTGCATACTTGTTGGTTAATGGCCTTTTAGATGTTAAGAACATTCAGAAGTGCAAGTTCAAGTTTGACGGAGAAAAGACTAGTGTTCAATAAAGCAATGAACAAAGGACAAAATTCTTAATGGATGGAATTGTCTCCAGATCTTTACAATTATGAGCATACGCATCATTCTCTTTTGTATTGTGAAATATATGTATGTATATTATATACATACACACACACACAAATATGTTTGTTATCTATCTATCTAGATATAGATATAGATATATATCAGTTACATGATAATGAATATGTATGAAAATACAACAAAATAGGGCTAATGTTGCTATTGTCTATTTGTTTAGGCCAAGAGGATGTCTTGTTTCCTTATTTAATGAAGTATGTTTTAAGCAGATCACACTATTAAAATCCACTGTCATTTATTTTCACAAAGCTAACAAGGTGCATAGGCTTCCTATAACTGTAGCATCATTTATTTTAAGCAATACATCACAGAAAATCTGTTGCCATAAAAACAGCAGCAGAATGGGCAGAATTTGTCCCCGACTCACAATAACCAGATTTTTGAAGCCTGATTCCACCAAATTAGATGTGATGATACAAAAGTCAGAGTCTAGATTTTGAAAATCTGTTTCCTTTGTATTTCTTGTCTTAAAAAAGAACTATTACAAGTTTAAACAGATGTTAGTAGACATTCTGTGTATGACATTTTTAAAGCAGAATTAGAAAAAGCTGTTCTTAAGCCCTGTAATAATTACTTTGTGTTTTCTGTGAAAAGCATTCTTGTGATAGACAGTTGCAAAGTAGCCAGATTTTGTGTGTTTCTAATATTGCATAAACAAGGGAGAAATACAATAGGGGCAGCTTTTCAGATTTTACCAGTAGTGAGCCAATCACATAAGAGACTATTCAAGGCATTGGAAACTGTGTCAGCAACATGATTTCTCACTGTTTTTCAGTAGAAAAATAAAGCATGCTAGTAGTGATTCTGAGAATCCCAACAAATATATTCTTGATGCAAATAATCACTGGAAAATTAAAACAGCGAAACTGACAAAGTTTGCTTTACCTGACATAAACAATTTAATTTATTAAAGCAGTTTTTAAAATGGCATAGTTTCCTAGAAGTAGAGGTTGGAACAAAGCTTTTGTGTAAACACATCCATAAAGTTTTCTTGGCAACATTGCAGAAATGATTTGTCATTGCCTTCTCTCCTGCCACCAATTTATCTTGCAGGCTTAAATTTTTGTGGTCTGCATCGACGTCTGATCCTGCTTAGTCCATGTAAAGTTAGCCAGGTTTTGCCAAAGAAATTTGATGCTGTCTCTTAAGTATGTGACATTTTCACCTTGAAATCATTTTCAGATAATTTAAAAGGATACACTGTAATGTTAGTTACATTTAGAATTCTCTACTTTCCAGTGTTCTCAATACAAATTCCCTTATGGGAATGAAATACTGTGTATGTACAACATTTTGTAATCACAACATAGTTAAATAGAAAATTAGTATTTTGCTAACATATTAAATTATCTGATGCAATGAGGTAGTATATAGAAATAAAAGAATCTGATCATGAATTTATCATTAAAATATTTTAATATTAATATTAAATATAATATACATAATTATATGACATTATTAATATTTTAGGTAAAGTATATCAATCTTTCCTTTCAACTGATATTACTTCTCATAGAGATATAATAATATTTTAATTTGCTTTCTATTCATGTTTTATAATATGTTTTCTATAATATATACATGTTATAGAAATATAATTATTGGAACCTTTTCTAAATCCTGCAGTGGGAAATGGAATGTTGCTTCTATTAAAGATTTATTAATTTTATGGCAATTATTTACAAATGTTGCCTTCTTAGGGCATTAAAATGTTCTAAATTTCAACATTTGATTTTTTTTTTTAAAACACAAGCACTTGCCATTTATTTGAATTTTTGATTTGAAGTCTCAAATACAATTTCATATGCATTTTTTGTATGGTTTTAATACCTCTTTCCATTAAACTTTTAATTATGCACACAGCATGCAGAAAGGCAGTTAGTCTTCCAACTCTGCTCGAGATATACTGAACAATTATTTATTAATAACGCCCAGTTGAATTCCACTGACAGAAATCTATACAATTTATAAAAATGTCACTATCATGTTGTTTGTAAACATTGCTCTTTTACTAAGGTTGGGGAAAATAATTAATAGAGAAAAAAAATGTTCTGCTTCTCAGTTGCCAGTTCTTTTAAGAATGTAGGCCAATTTGTTCTCTATCAACTTCAGTTTGCAAATAGCATTTAGTAGTTATATCATCTTATTTCCTCTATCAATATGATTATAATGGCTTACATAAGTGTGCTAGTGAGAAGATATTTAATTAGTCAATAAAATAAAGATTACTGTCTCCTACAAATGATTCAGACTAGATTGTATGACAAAATTGGCTTTTGAAACCAGGAACAAATACTTGTTTGTGAAATGCACTGAACACTGACGAGATAAATGTGTGTAGCAATTATTCAGTCCATACTAACTAAAATTATTAGCTTATTAGAATCTTCAGGATTTGGTTACAAAAAAATTATAAGAGTATTATTAAAGCATTAGCCCTGGTTATGTCCTGCTCCTCCACTAATATCACTGAAGTGATATCAAAATTTTACATACAATAACATGAGAAAATTCTTCATGCATACAGTATGTAGGAGTAATAAGAGCCGTACTAGTATTTGTTTACAATAATTGATCAGGTCATTCATACATGTTGACTTCTATATGAGTCAGAATCCTGTCATATAGAAGGACCTAACATAAATTGAAGTCAAGGTGAATATAATCAGAGCACAATTTTTTTGTGTGTGTAGACAATCAGTTGAATATTTTATTTAATTGATTAATATCTCTCTTTTCTATTTTGGTGGCTAATGTTTGGCATGATATGATGAGTTCTTTGGCTTTTTAAATGCTTGATGGAGATATTATGCAAATATTACATATTCATTGTCGCTAGTTCTCACCTCCCTCTTGAAAAAATGTAAGAATAATTAACCAACATATACACGGCACAGGGTTGTCGCTAATTTCTGCCTGGATAGTCTCTTGAGATGAGCTGA
>JAEANM010029162.1:0-10235 GCA_017656035.1 Myanophis thanlyinensis | reverse complement strand
ATTCATTCTCTATCTATTGGTGCCCATCATAAACAATAACTGAGTGAGTTACAATTTAAAAAATTAGTTAAAATATTTTTTAAAAAAATTAAAACAATAAAACAAGTACAACCAATAAAAACACTAAAATCATCCAAATTAAATATGCATAGGAGCAAGATACATGGCCAGTTAGCAATAACAAAGCTCCTCAACATATCTGGTATCTCAGGCTCAGGAATATAGCCAGATTTTAGGACCTTACAAAAGGTTAACAGGGTTGGGGCCATTCTGATCTCTGAAGGAAATATGTTCCATTGAGCAGGGATCACTGTGGAAAAAGCTTGTCTTCTGATCCTCACCAGCCAACATGTTTTGTCTAATTGGATCTGAAGCATACCTATTCTTCTCAACCTGGTTGGACAGGTAGAGAGTCTAGAAAAAAAAACCCAATCTCTCAGGTATCCTGGTCTCAAGCTGTGTAGGGCTTTATACGTAACCAGCATCTTAAATTGCATCTGGAAGTACACAGCTCACATGTACCATATATCTAACTGTACATGCAGCTCACATGTACCATATATCTAACTATCCAAGTGGCCGCGTTCTTCACCAGTTGGAGTTTCTGAATGGTTTTCGGGGGCAATTCCATGCAGAGTGTGTTACAATGGTCTAACCTGAATGTTGACTCAGCCTTCCATGCTTCCGAAGTTGGTAAAATAAGGACCGAGATTGTTGGAAATAATATTCAAATAATATTTCTACATTGGAAACTACTCAGGCAATCCTGTAAAGCACTATGAGGTGATATATATGCCTAAATTCTATTGCTATTGCTGTTGCTGTTGCTATGAGTTATGATGAGCTGGGCCTCCCAATTCTGATATGGTAGATTAGGATATTCCTATTGAGATATGTTTTATTCCAAATAGCCACCATATTTCCCAATTTTTAGCTTCTGAATCTATTGGGAAATACGTACATTTTTATTTGTTCTTTTATTCAGTCCATTTCCTCAGGGTTGAAAGTTATATGATTTAAACAATCCAGACGTCCAAGTACTATTGATAGCATATAGAGACTAGGAAGGCTAGCAGTATTAAAATGTATCATCATCTGTTTATTATTATTTATATGCAGGGATTTTCCTTATAAAATAATAGATTTAGAGAATGAATAAGTTCCCAGGTGCAAAAAATGTTAATTTCCATTCATTGAGGAAACAACTTATTTGTCCTGAATTGGACAGGCAAAGTAAAAGCTATTATTAAGAATTTATTAGTCCAATTGAGATAGCACCACCCTTTATATGTTAGTAGCTGCTAGTTATGATACTATCTGTTCAATTGTGCCTGATCCTTGGCAGTTCTATAGATCTTGTCAGGTTGTAGTCACTATTATCTATTTTTTTCCGAATTTAGAAAAGCCTGAGTCTCTATGGAACTGAAATGCACTTCAACATTTCAGTTCATTTATTTATTTATTTATTAGCAGGATTTATATACCACCCCCTCTCCCAGGAGACTCGGGGCGGTGTACAGCCAGATAAAAAGACATATATAAACAGTTTAAAATCTAGTTAAAATTAAATAAAGGCTGATTGAAGTTATAAAAATTAAACAATTAAAATTTGACGTTAAGAAAGCACAATTAAAATAAATAAAATTTAAATTTAAAAATTTGAGTGCTTGTTACAATATTTAACAGATATCATTTTACATAATTTGGAGTTTTATGGGGAAAAAACATGGTTTTGTCAAAAATAAGAACAGCAAGTAGAAGAGAATGCAGAAAAAGAAGAGAGAGAATAAAGGTGATGAAAGCTTAAATGTAGAGAAGAAAAGACATTGAAGAAGGGGAAAAATAAATGAAATTAGTGTGAAGAAGAAAGCAGTTCTGGCCTTCCCGAGCTATTAAAACATTTAAAAAAAAAATTAAAATCTATGTGGCATTCAAAGAATGCCTGTAAGCTCCTATGGGTTTCCTTGAATATCATCATCATTGTAATTATGGCACAAAGTAATTTAATTTCATCTAGTTAAAACCCAAGTTTGTTGTTCATTCTGGAAGTAGATGGTTGATTTTAGATTTGTGTGTGAATGAATAGTGCTTGCTAAATAAAACGGAATTGAAAAGATAATCTTGTAAGGAGCAGCAGTTGAAAATGAGCTCATTTCAAATGGTACACCACATTTCATATGTCTTCACATGTGGTATGCTTAATTTCTTACAACAATTTCTCAGTTGTGCTCAGTTTTCATTGTTATTTTTTTTCCTGTACATTTCTGCAAGCACATGCTAGCTATGATTACCTCCCACACTTATTGGGGAAGGGATATCTGAGTGTTAAAAGATAAATTACTCTTCCTCATAATCAATTTGAAATAACAGTTGGCAAGAGAAAGAATAGAATCTACACTGAGTACCTTCTTTGATGAATTAGTTCCATTTCCTGACAGGAGTGACTGGAATATGAATTTGGCTATGACTAGGAAACATATCTTAGAGTCATGGTGGGTGGTTTAATGAGAACTTTATGTATTATGTGATGGAAGTGAAAAGTAAAAACTTTATATTGACAGCTATTAAGATATATATGTAGATATATATATTAAGATGTGCAGGTCTAGGTCTGTTCGGGTCATTTCCCGTGTAAGTTTGAGAATATTTTTGCAACTGTATCTTAACATCTTTAAGTATACTATGGTGGAATTATATCTAGAATGTTATATGATGATGATGTTATCCATTGTGTCCCCATTCTTGGCGATTCTATGGGTCAGGACTCTGCATCTCTTCCAGTGTTGCACTACTTCTTTGAGTTTTTCTAAAGCATGTTAGGAAAGGTACAGAAGGTTGGACAATCATAATTTAAACAAGAAAGAACTGTTTTATTTAAGGGTATAATATTTATTTAAATTACTTTGGGCCGGTCATTGTCTCTCGGCCTAACTCACCTCAAAAGGTCGTCGTTGTAAGAAAATTAAAAGGAGAAAGAAATATTGGATATGCTCACTGCCTAGAGTTGTTTATAGAAATGATAAAAGTGGCATATAAGTTAAATAAGTAAATAATAAATAAATAAAAGCTAGAAAATATATTCATAAAAGTCTTAACATTATACAGTGAAGGAATAGACTTCTTCCTTCAAATTTCTGATAATAATTGAAAAGAAATCTTGAGGAAACTAACTGGACAGTTCAGAACAGACAGGCAAAAAAAAATACTGGTCAATAGTGGTCAACATTTTTTTAAGGAACAAAGAAATTTATCGAAGAAGTATGTATCAATGTATATGATTCATAACAGCTAATGAAATTTTGAATCCATAAATCTCTAAATATTAGATTTTGATATCAAATCACTACAAGTAATTGTTTCATTCTATTCTGGAACTGTCTCTGGAAGCCTAAATATGCCTATTGAAGGAAACAGTATACTGACTTTTCAGTCTGTTCAAGTGGAGCTCTTTTTACCTTCTTGTGCGGTTCCTTTAGCAATATTAGCCATTTAATTAGTAATTAATAAAAATATATTGAATATGTACATGACCCACAGAAACTGCAAAGCAGTTTAAGCACTGGTGGGATTAAGAAGATTCAGAAGTATGACTCTGATTAAACAAAACTGTTTGTTACAGCTGGGTAGGTTAATTTGAGTTCTGTTTTGTTTTTCATTCTGTGATAAAGAATTAGAAATTTGTAAAACTTCAGGGTAGAGAAAGCCATCTCACAATTTTGTTCTAAAGACACACAATATCAACTTTCTTATATCTGTCTTTTATTTTATATAAATGGAGGAAAAATGTATAGCAAGGAAGGATTGTGTTGCTTAGATTTTATTCATTGCCTGATGGCTCCCAAAAAATACACAATTTACCTCCTCATATTTTGGGTGTTTCTTTGTATCTTTTCATATGAGGTTTCCCAGTGTGAGCGTGTTTAAAACCACTACTCATGTTTTTCACCTTCACTATTGATCACTGAGGATTCAAACATTTCTTTTTGCATTGTATGCACAATATGTGATCTTGCTGATCTTGCTTTTTAATTTTAATTATAAAAATATGCAGTGAACTTATTTAAAAAGAATAATTTCAAATAAGCTTTTGAGGGAAGTTAATGTTTCTCCAAGTAAGCACTTTAAGGTATTAGTCCTTTTCATCACGGTATTAGTTCATTTTTTTGAACGACAGGGAACTACCATTAGTGCTAAGAGATTTCAGTATAATAATAATAATAAAAAAAAACCAGGAATCTACTGGGTAGTATGCATTAAGTGGACTTTGATAAGCATTAGATTGCTTCCTGTTAAAACATAAAGAACAAAAAAATTGTAGGCCTCACATCAAATACATGTTTAAACATGCCAACAACCTCAGTGGTCATAGAGTGTGTGTGTTCATAATTGTTTCCTAACCAAGAGTCTCAGCATTGTCTGAAGATGCTTCCATGGCCATGTGGCCAACATGACTATATGCTGAAGCACCTGGAACACTGATACCTTTCCACAGAGGTGGTATCTGACAGTGTGTGAGAGTTCATGACTTGGGAGAGAATAGCAACTAAGTCAGCCAATGGGAGCTGTTTGGAAACTGAAACAGTATTTTCAACTAAACCTGTGGCTTAGCTCTGCAGTTCAAGAAACTGAAAGTAGTCTGTGCTCTGCTGCTCTGAAACTGAAACTACTGTATTCTCTCCTCTGCTTAAGTTTTGCTTATACTCATTACCACATTGGAAAAAAACTGTTTTTGACATTGGATACTTACTTCATATTATATATAGAGAATAGGGTGACCAACTGTCCTCTTTTGCCCGAACATGTCCTCTTTTTACATCCAGTCCGGGGTGTCCAGGTGGGTTTTATAAATTTACTGGACGTAAAAAGTGGAGATGTCATGTCCGGGCAAATAAGGAAAAGCGGCTCCAGGTCAGCGGGAGAAGAGCCACTGTGGAGCTGCGCCCCCCGCTCCCCCTGCTGCCTCCCCCCGCAATGGAACGCATGCTGGTCTGGCCGTACATTAGAAAGCAGCAAGCCTTTTCTCAACCTCCGGCCGCTCTCAGACGCATGGGACTTCAACTCCCAGAATTCCTCAGCTCGAATAGGGCTCCTTTCTCCTTGGGCCCAGTGAATCCACTGCATTGTGGGAGTTGAAGTCCGTGCGTCTTTTAAAAGCGACTGAGGAGGGAGAAAAATGCCACCCATGCCGCCACCGCCCCCCCCCCGCCACCGCACCACCACTGCCCCCCATCCTCTTTTTTGGAAATCAAATATGGTCACCCTAATAGAGAAGTTATTGAATCCTGCTAAATCAGTTACTTCTGTGTGCTTCTCAATGTGATTGCTGCTGCAAACTCTGACAGTATCTAGGTTGGCAGGAGTTGGGTCAAGTAAAGGAGCTCTTCTTGACATGTAGTACTTGGGTCTCAAACTGCCAACCTTCCAGTCAACAAGCTCAGCTTCTTAACCACTAAGTTATTGTGCCTACATTTCAGTTAGATCCCCCATTCTGGGGAATACCTGTGGTTGGGCTTTATCAGATTAAGAAGTGTGACAAGCTAGGAGGTTTCAGAGTGATACAATGCAGAAAATTGCAATACCAATGGAAATATTGTCTCCTATTTCTGTTAAAGAAAAAAGTTGAAAAACACAGCCAATAGTAATCTCAAATACCTAAAGAATTAGATAGAAAATAGAAAAAAAAATTCCCAGGGAAGACATCACTTTGAGAAAATGTAAGATGGATTTTGGCACATTAAAAAAACAACAACTTTAAAATACATCCTGGCTACATTCTTCTGCTAAGAATCCTTTCTAGAATTTGGAGAAGTTCAAAATATAGCTACATTATAAATTTGATTTAGTCCTTGATGAATAAAGCATGTAAGTTTACATCATAATTCACAATGAACAAATAGCTCAAGCATCTTTAATAGATTATTAACTTTTCTCATTCTATATGTAGTTTGGCTATTTTATGGATTTATATTTAGATTGTTATTTTCCTCATTCTAAAGTGGATTTGTTATTAAATTGGGTCCTTTTTAGTTGTCCCATCCATTACCTGTTGGAAGGCAGAGTTGTGAGTACCAAGTGTCCAGTAAAATTCCTCTTGTGTTCAACTTAGTACCACGATGGAACTCAAAATTTATGTTATTAAGTGAGAAATTTGTTGAGTTTCTCCCCACATTATGACTTCCCTTGCTACATTTGTTAAATGAATCACTGCAGTTGTTAAATTAGAAACAGGGCTGTTAAATTAGAAACAGGGCTGGTTTTCCCTTTGACTTATCAGAAGATCAAAAAAATGGATCATATGACCCCTGGGACACTACAACCATCATAAATATGAGTCAGTGGTCAAGCATCCAAATGTAAATCACATGACCATTATTTCAGTGGAAGGAATGTGTGGAAGCCTAAGGAAACAAAATGCCTTGGGGCTAATACTTATGCTACAATCCATTGTGTCACCTCACAATTCTCTTTTCTGTCTTAATCTTTTGTTCTTGTGACCTCTGAACAAGCCTCAGATTGCCTAAGAACTGTATAATGTTAGGAAGACTTTCATTCTTTTCTGTGAGGGAACTGTTGAGTGGTGCTTTAAATCTGTTTCTAAAAACTAAAGAAATGGGAAGCAGAAAGATATCAAAATATACATTTCTATAAATAGAAAGAGTATTTTTTTTTATGAATGTGTCCTTTTTTCCTTGTTGTTTCATATTAAGCAGAAAAGGCCTTTGCCATGAAATTTCATTGACATTTCCTAATTACCTCAGAACAGCCACTACCCATGTGACTCCTAGGTTCAGCTTGCAATAGTAGGTCTAGGATAAAATGGAGTTAGGTAACATGGTTCAGGCTATTATGGAAACCCAATCATTATCTTAGCATGTTTTGTGAATTAAGCAATTACATGATTTATTTGTCTGGGGCCATGGTTTGTAAGCACATAAATTTTGGGTTTAGGTTGTAGCATGTTTCATTGAATCCTGTTTCTGAGATTTTGATAGAATAATCTAACATCACACTTAAGAAGGGGATTTAAAAGCAAATTTCACAGTTGAATTACTGGAGGGGCTTACTCTTCAAAAATAGTTTACCATTAGAGGGGCAATGCATTTTATCTGGAATTCTGAATTTTCATGCTTGTTCCTACCAGGAATTGTGCTAGACTTTTTTTTTTTTAACAAATCAGTTCACTGTTAATATATCAGATGAACCTGAACATATCTTATTACCAAAGCATTCAAGTAATGATTGATTCAGTCCAGGACAACCTCTGTCTCCTTAAGTATACTTTAGTGTTCGTGCCTCTGTGACAGCAGTAATTATATCAAGCTCTTTCACAGTACAGGTTAGTCAGGTTATTTTGATCATAGAATCTTGCAAAATAGTTTCAAGCTTTCAGAGATATTATTTAAACCATTATTACAATGAAAGCTGAAGGCAATGGTTTTCTTTTTGCATTATTTGAATCTGGAAATCTAAGGGAGAAACATTTCTTTTCCTCCCTTTCATGACTTTTTAACAACGCTCAATAGGTTGAGGTAGGTGCATGAGTACAACAAAACTTTCTTTTGTTATTTGTATATGACTTGCAATAAGACTTCAGACTGATGGGAATTTTACAAGGTGATAACCCAAGAAAATTCAAAAGGGAGAAATCTTTTGTTGCAAGAATGCTAAAGGCTGGTGGTGACTTTTGAGGTAGTGTAAAAGTTTGGGGTTGCTAGTATTGGATGCCTAACAAAAAGACTTGGAAGTTCAAATTGATCACAGAAGTTCTTCATCCTCTCTGAACTCTTGAATAACCTTTATTTGTTTGGGTTCTATTTATCAGATAAAATTGTGGATTACTGCATGGAGAAATGGAATGAAGCTTCAGCATTTGTGACCATATATGCCAAAAGGTTGCCAAGGCCAAGTCTGAACAGAACTAGGGCAAGATTGCTCTTCTGGCCCTTTCCTCCGTTAATGAATCTTGGCAGGCTTTCTTGGAAGCAGCAGCACCAACAGAGCATAGTCTAGCTATAGTGTGCCATTCCCACAGTCCTCTAGACTGATGCTGTATCAGAGCCATTGTAGTAAATCATATTAGAAATGTGCTCCAGTACTATTCAGTGTGCATCATCTTTCAAGTATTTCTAATAGAAGGAACATATTTGTCTACTCAAGAAGAAGAAGAAAAACAAAAACAAATGAATGATCCTATAGTTCAACTCTAAATTGTCTTAATGTTTGTTCCTCTGCTTAGAGTTGACTCTTAGTACACAAACCAGCTATTCCTATTTTAGCATTAGTTTTTTTTCCATTTTGCTACTGTATATGTTCTTGTCAATGTTAGCTCATCTTAGTCAAAATTAGTAGTATTTGTAACGATCTTTGTCAACAACTATTTATAAAACATTTTTTTTGCTTTGTATTACACTTGGTGGCAGTACCCTAATAAATGTCCTCTCCTTCTTGTGCATGTTTCCAAAATATACCTGTAAGCTAGTATAATTCAGTGGACAAAGTGCTAAACTAAAAGTAAGGAGACCCAGATTCAACCCAATCTTCAGGGGAAAAAAAGCCCAGTCTCACTTTGGGTCACTATACCACTTATCTCATAGAGCTGTTGATTTTAGAATGAAGGTCACTATATAAAATTATCAAGTACAGAGTTTTCCTGAAACACTATTTTACAGTTCTTTTTCTAGCCAACAATATTGGAGGTCAACAGGTTCTTTTTGCTGCTGACATCTAAACATGTTTGACACTACCTTGGCTATTTTTGACAATCTTGAAAGAGCATTTCAGTGTAATAAACAATAACACATGGCAAGGAACTATCTTACAATCCCTCACTTGAGTCCTGTCAAATCCATCCATCCTGTGTTCAGTAGTAGGGAGTCCTTATGCTGTGCTTACTACAGCTTTCTACCAGTATCCTTTTCATCAAGCCTGTCATGTTTCCACTCACGCATTCAGGACAAGATAACAATGCTTTTCCCCTTGAAAAGAATTAATTTTCCTTAAAAGAGCTGTTCTTACTATTGACAAACTAGCATAAAGAAATGAATTCTATATCAGATGGGCAAAGAGAAGGGAAAGTGGGAAAATAACACATAAATTCTGAAATACTGAAATGGAAAAGATAAATTCACATTGAAGTGAGCTGAATCTCTCACCTGTTGAAGCCCAGTCATCTCTAAATCATTTATGCTACACTATTTCATTTTTAAATGTTTCTTTTTTCATTCTCACCCACACACCCTGCAATCGGTACTCCCTAGTTTGCTCTGTTTCTCATAAAGTTAAAACGACTGTAATATAATATGTGTGGGTTCTAAATCTTATTGGAGCATGGCAGTCAGCTAGGCTAAGAAATAAGATTGAAATACATCCTTCATTTGTGAAGATCTTATATATTCATTAGTTGCTTAATTTATGCATATCACTTCTTTTTCAGAGAACTAAAGTTAATATTTATGGGACCTTTATTTTAGCTTCATAGCCCCAAACTGATGACATACCTTGAGCTGAATGATTGCCCTAAAAGTTATCCAATATAGTTGGGACTTAAAATTTTCCATCTTAGAACTGCTACATTTGGTGTTAAGCCTTGACAAGTAATTGATGAATTGAAAGTTAACAAGGAGGAATTATGTTTATGGCTATAATATAAGGAGAAGGAATAAATGATATACCAATACATTATAAATATCATATTATAAAACAATTAATATTAACCCAATCTAAACCAACATTATGCCAGATCATATAGAGTGATGTTTCTTTCTTGTGTTAAAATTTGCTTAACATTTAACTTTATAAAAATTAGAAAATATGTTCTTGAAGACATATGGCCATCATTTCCTAGCTCTTCCTTGCCTTTCTATTATTTTTTGTTCCATTATTACAATAAATCAGTTTCAAGAATCAGTTCAAAGTCTTCTCTGTCTAATTTTTTCCTTCCAAATTGCTAATTATTTATTTCACCATTCAGCAAGTCCTTCAAAACTGTCTGGCATAACACCCTCACTATATTACAGTTTTTGTCTTAAAGGATAATATTATTATTATTATTATACACTTTATTCATTAAATATGAAACTCAGTCAACTAAACATTAAAAAATGTGTCACATTATTGAGTGGCACTGATGGTTGATATAGGTTGCTGCCAGCATTCTAGGTATCAACCAAGTATCTTCCCAAAATATATGTTGTTCTAAGTAGTGCAGTTTATATTATTATTATTATTATTATTAT
>JAEANM010029161.1:0-10235 GCA_017656035.1 Myanophis thanlyinensis | reverse complement strand
GATATGGCCTCCTATACCCGCCATAGTTGCCTCTCCCACCGACTGTGCTAATAGAGTGCACCTGCCCCCCGGAGCCTTGGGACTATATACAATTATATATATAATTGGGACTATTATTGTCATTCCCCCCAAATCTTTTGAAATATAACCAGTCTTAACTATGAAAGTAAACAAGAATGATAAACAGTAGCGCCTACCAGCTAGAATTCTTTTGAATTATTTCACAATAATTCAAATCAACATCTGAAACCTTGTTCACCTTAAGAAATGAGTTACTTCTTGGACACAGATAGGGGGATTATTTTGAACTTTGTCCAGGTTGTTCTGACTCATGATTTATATTAGCAGCAAGGTCCACATACAACTCTCTCAAAAACTCCTCCCAAGCCTGAACTGGTAATTGGAGGGGGAAGAGAAGACAACGGTTTTCCTAATCTTTGAGTAATCTCTCTTCCTGACTAATTGAATTAATTTCATCCAGGTGTCTTTCGATGCCAGTCGTTTCTTTTTAGGAGGGCTTTGTTTTAAGCCTTTAAATTCCATATGGAACATAGTTGGGTCCTCAGAAGGAGAATGTTTACTTCCTATGAAGATTTTGAACCATCCAGGTCATGGTTCTCCCAAAGGCGCTTTTCCAAAAAGCAACTGGACTTTCTTGGGTTATTTCGTTGAAAACATTTCACTTTTCAACCAAGAGGTTTCTTCAGTTCTGAATTGAAGAAGTTTCTGGAATGACAAGTAAAATGTTTTCAAAGGAAAAAAATCAAGAAAGTCCAGTTGCCTTTGAGAAAAGCACTTTGGGGACAAAAATGTTTACTCTTTCTATACACTTCTTGAAATGACATTTTCCATCGTGTACAATACTGATCAAACCATTTTTATGCTTTTTATACCACAGTTAGTGGAGTGTTGTTTTCTTTCAAACAAATTAAACATTTCAGACTTCAGATTAAAAATTAACGGGTCATAAAGGTCTAAGTATGATTTTGGGGACGATTTTATTCATCTAGCAGGTGTATAGAGATTTCTAAAGTTTTTGGAGCTGCCAGCCATTTAATAACTGCTTTTGCACAATCTTCATTTCATCTAGTTTGTAGCTCTTGTTGTTACTTTCCAGCATTAGGGCATGAATTGTTTCTGGTTTTACTGATTTCTAGAGGGATCTCATTGTTCGTATTAGGAGTAGTGATCACTGTGTAATCATTAATAATGAATTTAGGAGAGTACATGATGTGATCTAGTAATCGACTGTTGGCCTTCTCTCTGATCCCAATGAGCAAGTTCTTTTGGGTGATTCCCTTCTAGGGAGCCACTAAATATTCACAGTTCCAAACATGTTGATGTCTATCTAACACGTAATCCTGCCCAATTAGATTTTTAAAACCTTGAACTGTCTATTGTTTACAAGTTATCTTTGATTTACAGCCACCAAGTCCAAAATTTCACTGCCAAGTGAGGCAGTTGTTAAGTGAGTTTTGCCCCATGTTACAATTTTTCTCGCCATAGTTATTAAGTGAATTGCTCCAGTTGTTAAGTTTGTAACAAGGTTGTTAAGTATATCTGGCTTCTCCATTGATTCTGCCTGTCAGAAGGTTGTACAAGTCACATGACCCCAGGACAATGCAACTCTCATAAATATGAGTCAGTTGCCAAGTGTCTGAATTTTGATCATGTGACCATGATTGATTATTTTTTAAGTGTAAAAACGGTCATAAATCACATTTTTCGCTGCGATTATAACTTTGAATGGTCATTAAATGAACTATTGTAAGTCAAAGGCTACCTGTAATAAGATTCAGAGACTTAATACTATTTGTATCTTTAAAACTGCTCCTCCAAAAAGGCAACCTTTTTCCCTAGGATGACCCATTTTATACCACTGTTCCATGAGCTGCACTGACTGCCAACCTGCTTCCGAGTGCAATTCAAGGTGTTGGTAGCACTTTTAAAAGCTCTACACCATCTTACCATACCGCTACTCTAGGCTCTGGTTCCAAAGAGCGGGCCCTGCAGAAAAAAAAGGCTATTTTTCTAGATCCTGACAGATTTTTTTTGACAAATGGGATCCAAAGTAATCCCTCTCTGACAGCATGAGTAGAACCGGTTTGTCCTAGCGAGATGAGGTGGTTCATCAGGTAATTTTTTTTTCTGATCATACATACAATCCCATTATTTATTCTGAGTAATTTCCATCAAAACACACTGTGTATTATAACAAAAGGTTGTGTATCTTCTTCCTGTGCTCTTTTTTACATATTCAAGATTCTCACACCAAAAATTCTCACACTTCATCTAGCATATTATTTCAACCATTTTTTATTTTTTCTAACTCTATTTTCTAATTGTAATTACACAGGACAATTGCACGCTGCAGAAGTCTGCTAATGTGGGATGTCATGACCAAGAACATACCTGCCATTTCCTCCTTGGCAGTTATTATGGATGGCAGCTTAGCAAAATTTACAAAGCCTTGTTGGCTTAGGATCACATTGTGGATGCAAGTTCCTAGCATGTTAATCTGTGGCACACGCTTCAGGATTTGTAGTGTTTCCTGGGCCCTTGTTTCTATACTTACAAGTAGAAGGTTGTGTTCCACAAAGAAAGGGAGGAGATTCTTGTATTTAGATTCCAAAAGAAAGAGGAATCATGATCTTATTGGGGGCAAATCTGGCATGGATATGATACTTTTGCAGCCGATGCCTCAATATTACTGTATCATTCCCAGGAATATAATTGTATTGGCAATTGACAATAATCATTTATTCTCAAGAAATATTTGTTTCATTTGGCGCCACAAAAGTCTTTCATAAACAGTCTCTTCCTTAGGAAAAATGACAGTGGGTTTCACACAGGTTTCTGAAGTAAGGGATTTTGGTGGGATATATTCAGTCACTGCCATGAAGTTTTCTTTCATAATGTGCATTGGTTTCCAGTGGCATGTGACAGATTTGGAGCAGCCAGCCAGTTTCACAGACCCTTTTACCCCAACTGTAACAGCAGCCATTTCTTACCAAGGTGCATAAAAATAGATTTTTTTAATTGGATTTTTTAATTTAAATTGGATTTTTTTTTATCAAATCTATTTTAATAAAATACTTTTGGAGTAAAAATCTATCTAAAGGTAGTCTTCTGTTTAAGATACATTAATAATTTAGTTTATTCAGCATGAAATGGAGCTTAGTTATGTAGTGGGAGACTGTATATTCTGCAATATTGGCACTGTCAATGAGTCAACAGTGGGTCAAAGATGACAGGTGCTCTTTAAAAAGTATTTAAATCAAGTGGATTTAAATCAAGCCTTCTTACTAGTGATTTAAATCATGATTTAAATCAAATCCATCCTGTTTCTTACTTAAATAAAACTGGTATCAATTTGACATTCCAGATGCCAGAGAAATCTTTTTTCAGATGGAAGAATAAATTAAATGCAACACAAAAATGTAATCTGAGCTGTTATACAATATTAACAACACTTACTTCTAGAGAGCTTTTTCTATCTGCTGTTTTAAATAAACTTTAGATAAAAGTTTATTGTAGTAAACACATTATATAACATTAGATATCTAGCCAGGGTTACCAATGCTTACGTGACTAGAAATTAGGGGACGCTAATTCTAAAATTATACTTGGCCTGAAGTCAAAAAGATCTGCTAGGTGTCTATTTCCTCCAAATGTTAATAGACAATGAAACAGAAATGGCCACTTGATATCTAATGTAATGGAACGATTCAGTCAGCAAAACACTTTGAAACATTCAGCTTGAGAGCCTGTTAAATGGGACTTGTATTTTATTCCTAATCACAGCATAAATGGAGCGTGTAGGAAAGAATGTTAAATGTTCTCCTCTATTTCTGACACAGTGGCAGTGATTCTGTTCTTCAGACAGTATCTGATCTTCAGACAGTGATTCTGTTCTTCAGACAGTATCAAGCAAGGGTATTATTTGGACATTTAAGTTTATTGGAGACTAGAATGTGAATAGGTCAGCTGATTTCTTTCCTAGGGAAGTTTATACCAAAATTAAATAATGGGAGGCTAGCAATTGTCTTAAAATATGTTAGAACTGTTGGATCAAAGTTCCCCAACTTTTCCAGATTGATGGCCCAGAGTGGGGAGAGGGGGGTAAGAAGGGATGGTTTTGTAGGAGGGGCAGATGCATGTGAATTCACCTGTTACTCGCGTGAGTGGGGCTGACAGTGCCTGAGATGTTCACACAAGTGAGGCTAGGAACGCCCATGATACTTGCACCAGTGGGACATTGTGCTCGCATGTGCACCAGCCAACCACTCACATGGCCCAGTTGTGAATTGGCCCTGGACCGGTAGTGGGCCATGGTCTACAGGTTGGGGACCACTGTGTTAGGTGGCTCTGGCAGAGATTGTGTGCCTGGATGAACTATGGAAGATGGAGGTTTTTCTTTAAAAAAAATATTATTTATGAGATATGTCTATGTGAGTAAACAGTATTGTCAATCCATACCTAAATCTGTGCCCCATATAAAAGCTGTGACACTGCTTTGCCACGGAATGTTTTGAATACAGAAAGAGTTAACTGAATCTCCCTCTGAGATAAATCTTTAGCATTAATGTCCATTTAGTGTTTGACAGTTGTATTAAGATGTACTATCCAGGACAAGTTCTGGAAATGTATACATAAGTGTTTAAAGAGATGGCATTGCTCTGCTGGCCATAGATTAAGTAAATATGTTATGTTGCATACTTGCCATAGTTAAGATAGGTATGCAAAAACCATACTTTTGATTTTATTGCAGTCAGAATTTACCATATGTAAAAACTAACCACTGTATTATAAGTAATAATAAAAGAATTGTTTTTTTAAGCAAGAGCTTTGAGGCTGTAAGATTCCAGGAAGCTTGATTCCAGTATGAATAGCAATCAAACTAATAAGTTATAAAGTCTCCAAGACTTGTTTTTCCCAAAACATTTTTTTCTAAATAGCAGTTTCAAATAACACGTCAATCCTCAATTTATAGCAATAGCACTTAGATTTATATACCACTTTATAGTGCTTTCCAGCCCTCTCTAAGTGGTTTACAGAATCGGCATATTGCCCCCAACAATCTGGGTCCTCATTTTACCCACTTCGGAAGAATGGAAGGCTGAGTCAACCTTGAGCCTGGTGGGATTTGAACCAACACACACACACACACAATTAAGCCCAAAATTTCCAACAAGCAAAGCAGCTGTTAAGTGAGTTTTGCCTCATTTCACAACCTTTCTAGCCACAGTTGTAAAGTGTATCACCGCAGTTGTTAAGTTAAACTGTAATTGAGTCCAGAATAATAGTTTTAAATTGTGCTGACCAGACCTGACTTTGTAATCTTTTTTGAGGGCTTTATTAAGCAAATGCTGTGGTCATTAAGCAAATCAATGGGCACTGTTTGCCAGAAAATGGGAGTAAATGCTGATTTCCAGCAAAATAAATAAATACAGAATCACATATTTCATGCAACAGCTGTAAATGCTATAAATGAGATCATGGGACTGGGGAGGGGCAGCCATTGGAATTTTTAATCTGGATTATAAATTGCCCTGGGAAGGTCTATTGTAGCTTCGAAGGTTTGCTAAATGACTGGTTATAAGTAAAGGACTTCCTGGATGGGCTTTTTAAATAGCTGATGTTATTCTTTCTTATCTAGACAGAAGCTGTGTAAAATGTTTATATATGAGACAAGTCACATATAAAAAGATAACAGTCATATACTTTTATGGTCTGGCAAAGAATAGCAAAGGCAGAAAAAGGGATATAAATAGTGACTAGATATGCAGAACATTTAACCCAGAAACTCAAAGAGTTAAAAAAAGGAAAATTCAATAAGATTCAAACCGAAAGAACCTTTATATAATGCTGCAAACAAGAGCAGCAAAAACAAAAGAATCTGATGCAAATCAGAAGAAAAATGCAATTAATTTCCTTTCTAGAATAAGTCTATTTAAATATTAATACTATTAGCTTTATTCCAATTTAGAGAAAGGTAATTCTTTGAATTATTTGACTTGGAACAAACTAGAATTGAGTTTAGATGAATCTATAACACAGTTACTCAAAAAAACTATTCATTTCAGTAATTCTCCCATTAATAAGATCCTATGGAAAAATACTGTAGAATAGTTTGCTATTTTAATTAAAAATGTGATTTGATATTTTATCAACTAAAAGGTTATTGGCAAAGCTTTATATCTAAGTCAACTACATTTTAGATTATGTTGACAAAGTAAACAAATAGGAACACTTTTTACAGCAATCCATTCAGTTTCTTAGTTATGACACAAGAAAAATTTAAACAGGTAAGTACATCAGAGATCACATACCATAAGCAATAAAGACCATTAATAATCATGGATGAAACTTTTAGTTTCTTTTTAAAATGGTACTTATTAAAACATTAAAAGGAAACATAAGATATTCAAACAGGAAATCATTAAGATAACATAGACTAAACATAAATTTCAAATGACCTAATAGGTGTGTTGGTCTGCACCAGGGGTCTCAAACTTGCATCATCATGGTGTCGTCACTTCACATAGTGACTTTTTTCCCCTTCACTAAACCAGGCGTTGCCGTAGTCAGCATGTGAAGCATCTAGCACGTAGGCCGCAAGTTTGACACCCCTGGTCTACACCAACAAAAATAACAATTGTTGCGGCAATTATTTTTTCTATAGCACTATAGCTGCAACAATTTGATCTGCAAGAAGCAGTAATAAGACATTTCAGTTTTGGTTTGTAGAAGACTTTTAAGGATATCACGAAATAAAACAAGCCCACATTTTCATCCAAACCACTACCATAATGATCAGGCTCTGAGTATCATATTTTGGTCGTGGGGACCCAGTTCCTTTAGATGCTCATGATACTTGGAAAAGTTGAAGGAAAAAAGGAGAGAAGAATGGGCATCGACAAGGTGGATGAATTTAATTATGACAGCAATGAATGTACTACCAAGAGACTCAAAAGGACAAACAGAAGACAAACCACTTGGGAGAAAATCAATCCATGAGGTCACTAAGACTTATACCAAATTGATAATGCTCATCAATCAATCAATCGGCACAAGCCCAAAAGGAATTACCTAAATTCCTCTATCTATCCCTATGTTTTCTGCTTAATAAAGAGAGGCTTGTATGAATCAATAAACTCCACTTGTACAGCTAACTTGACTTTATGTCTGATGTGAACATATGGGACGGGGCGGCTGATGGAAGAGAAGGAAATCAATTCATGTATCATATTAAATCAGGCTAATCTAGCCCTGGTTTGCTAAACAAGCTGCCGTACAATGTTAAGTTATTTTCGTTGGCACAAATATCAATTAAAACTTAGGATATTACTGTTACCTGATTCAACACTTTAGGAATTTAATTTTTTCAATTTCTTACTTGTTTAATTTCTTACTTAATTGCTCCTTAAAGTTATCACCCATTCTCTTAATTTCACAATGTCAGGCCTTCAAAAGGCTATCCTATCAGGACTAAACATTTTTTTAACTGCAAGTATAGGAATTCGTTGCTCACAAATATATTCTCAAATTCCTCAGTTATTTTGAGGCACTGTGTTGTATAAAACTGGAATTTTAGTTTTATACCAGAGGTGTCAAATTCATGGCGTCATCACATGACGTATTGCAGCTTTTTTCCCCTTTGCTAAACCAGGTGTGAATGTGGCCGGCACGTGACGCACCGGCCCACGGGCCATGAGGTTGACACCTCTGCTTTATATTATAGTATTCTACATTTTGCCTGGATCCAATTCTACATCTGGGCATCATTGCAAATGTCTCTGCCCTCAGTTCAACACTGGTGTGGAACTAGCAATGTGTTATTTCTACACCTGTATTTGTCTAAATAATTTGATGATGGAGACAAATGATCTAGATCTAAAAATTACACTTACATCAAATATTAATGACTGTTATCATTCTGATGCCCCTGTCAATAAGTGGATACAAATCAAGCTTCATTACATTGTCTTAAAATACCCTTAGAACAAATTGTTACAACTTATTTGCACAATTGTAATTGTAATAAAGGGGGGGGGATCAAAGTATAAAATGCTCTATTGAAACCCTGCTTTAAGCAAAATCCCCACAATGAATAAACCATGGAGAAAAAGTGAAATCTGCTATTGAGGTTACATTTTTCTTGATTACAATGTCTTTGTTTATAAGCCAAACAAGTACGTTCTTTGATCCACTGAGATACAAGGCCCCAGGATGTAACAACACCAACCTTACACAGCTATGCTAAAAGAATTTGACAAGCTTCCAAGCAGAGAAACAGATGGCTGTTTCAAAGAAAAAGCAGAGGCTCACACTGCTATGTAAGTATTGCCTAGTGGACCAAATGTTATATAGTGTACATATAAAATGTGAAGTCTTACGCATTACATATCTTATAACAATAGTACTTAGACTTATATACTGCTTTCCAGAGCTTTCCAGCCCTCTCTAAGTGGTTTACAGAGTCATATTGCCCCCAACAATCTGGGTCCTCATTTTACCCACTTCAGAAGAATGGAAGGCTGAGCTGACCTCCAGTAGCATTCAGTTAATTGCAAAAATTATACAACTTCAGTTCATTGCAAAAATTATGCAACTTCCTTTCTGGTGACAGTGCAACAAATCAGCTTTTCCTTTCCTGCTGAAATTATTAAATCATCGTTCAAGACTAAAACGCCATCATGCAGCATAAGTCTTGAAATCAAATGTGATAAATTGGCCACATGCATAAAGTTGTAATATAATATGCAGATCCACCTATCTATAACAGCAGATAATAATATTCTAAGTATTAATAGTTCTTATTATGTCTAACTAAATTCTTAAATTCAGCGAGGCTGAGGCGAGGAGGAGGAGGAGGCACACTACAAAAATGTAGACTGTTGTGAAAGAAATCCCAGTTTCTGTTTTAAATGCATGGCAAGAAAAAAACCTGAACTCTGAAAAGTATTGTTCAACTTCAGGGCTTGGGTCAATAGAAAATTAGCAGTTTCCTTTTTAAGTGAGATTGGAAAATGAGATGGTTTCTGCTGGCTAAAAGCAGGACTCACCCATCATTATGTGGTATTCAGTTTAGCATGTAAAAATTAAAGTACCAATGTTCAACAAATTCAAATATTTTAGGAAATTACTTAGAAATAACTTCACATTTATTTTCTCCAACTTAATTCAATCCATCAATAAAGAATTGCCTTTTAAACATTTATACCATAAAGGAAATACAAAATACAGTATTTCAGTTTCTTATCCCAAATTAGCATATTCCCTTTCCACTCCAAAAATATCCGTTTACATTATTGTTAATGTTTTTCTTATCCCAAGACTATTTTCCAGATAAATAGCAGAAACTAACTTGCTTGATTTCAAAAATGTAAGCAAGGCTGGCCGTCAGTAGTACCTTCATGCATGTTACACTGGAAAATTGACTCTGTGGTGTGTCTGTGTGTATATTTATAAAAGATGATAGTGATAAAAAAGTTCACTGACATTTCTAAAAACAACATGGATGAGTCAAGTCATTCAAAATAAGATTCAGTTCCAAGACAACTCTCAACAAATATTACAGCAATGTGCACAAAAGACTTATTTTAAAAGAACAATTTTTTTCCTCTTTATTAATACCTGGTGTATATAAGTGTGATTTTAGACTTTAAATTGCATAATACTTCCTTATGTCATTGATGCAATTTTGAATTAATATCTGACAGCATGGGGCACTGGAAACTGGATATTTGCTATTGCTTAAACTCCAAAGAATATTTTCACTCGAAATAGGAGAAAGAGAAAAAGAAAGACTGTCTTCTTTCTATAATCTATCCTGTTCACTCATCAAAACTATAAATCATAAGTTTATTTTTTTTTTCTGTTTTGCACAAAAGCCATAAGGGGTTTCTAGTCAACAATAAACATAGATATTATCTTTTTTCTGATCAAAGGAAGCAATTTAGCCATCTCAATAAATGCCAGCATCTTAAATCTTTCAAATAACTATAGATAAGAAAACCACGGACAACTAAATTCCTTTGCCATCAGTTCTTCTCTTGATTTTATTTTATGTTCCCTTTGACACAAATCTAAATCTTTTAAACTCCTTGATACATATGTCTGACAGGAGGGAGGACAGAAAACCTTTTAAGATTGAAATTAGAGGATTAAAGCAAGAATTCTCAATAGAAGAGAATTCTAAAATCTTTTTTTTTTTATTTTAAATTTTATTT
>JAEANM010029160.1:0-10235 GCA_017656035.1 Myanophis thanlyinensis | reverse complement strand
ATCCATCCATCCATCATCACGTTTATTATTTTTACAAATAACTCAAGGCAAAGAACATGTCCACCACACCTCCCTCTTCCTATTCTCCCCACCACAACAACCCTGCGAGGTGGGTTGGGCTGAAGGAAGGCGACTGGTCCAAAGCCAGTTTTTATGCCTAAGCCAGGACTAGAACTCAACTGTCTCCCATTTTCCTAGCCTGGTGCCTTAACCACTAGACCAATCTGGCTGTGGTACTCTATTTTCATAGAGAATATAGGATGGGGCTATGCTACTTTAGAAATACCATCCAGGGATGCAGAAGATGTTGCTTCTGTTCCCACACATAGACAGGTCCCAAACTTGCCGTGTTTTCATTGTCACAATGTGCAAAGTATGGCTGGAAAACCACATTTCTCTGAATTTGGCAATGTTAGCTGTTCAGTCAAAGACTGTTACCCAAAAATCCTACTCAAAACTCAGTAAGGAGGCTCGTCTCCATGGGATGTGGCTATTGTGCCCTTCAGTCAGTGTTTAGAGCCAACTGGTCCCTGCAATTTTCTTGGCAAGGTTTCAGAAGTAATTATCATTGTTAAGAGAGAACGACTGACCCAAAATTACCAGCTAGTTTTATGCCCTAGGCGGGACAAGAGTTCAGTTTTCTGGTTCTAGTCTGGCATCTTAACCACCATACCAGCATGCCCCACAACCTTTGAGGCTCCAGGGACTGATTCCGTGGAGAGAGAGTTTTTCCGTGGACTGGAGAGGTCTCGGTTTCATGTCCTGCCTACATCCCATGGATGGGGCTTCGCTTGTTTGCGTGGCCAGTTTCTAGCATGCCATGGCCCAGTGCCAATCCATAGACTGGGGATTGGGGACCCCTGCACTATACTAAAATGCTTCTCTAAATTTGCACACATTCCTGCAATTTTCTAGGCAACATTTCCAGAAATGGTTTGCCGTTACCATCTTCCTGGAGTTGATAGAGAAAGACTGGTCCAAGGTTATCCAGTTAGCTTTGTGCTTAAGGCAGAACTAGAACTCCCGATCTCCTGGTTTCTACTATAGCCTTAACATTTATATCAAACTGGGTTTCCCTTGGGAAAAATATCTACTCAGAGCCGTGCATGCTTGCAAATCCAAACTCTGCTTATAAAGGCACCAATTAAAATGCTGGGGTGTGGAAAGAGCTACTTCCTGTGCTAATAGATTTGCCTCTTTCTCCCTGGTGTCTTTCCAGTGGACTTAGCTGTGGACTGTGCCCACCAGGGTGTCTTCTTCAACCAAGGCCAATGCTGCACAGCGGCTTCGCGTGTTTTTGTGGAAGAGCAGATCTATCCAGAATTTGTCCAGCGCAGTGTGGAATATGCAAAGAAGCGACTCGTGGGAGACCCATTTGATTTCCAAACTGAACAGGGGCCACAGGTATTATATTACCTTTGAACGGCTGTCTATTTTCTCCCAGGCCTTTGGTGCAGTTTGTTAACTATCCGGTGTGCTTACAAAGCGGTCATACATAAAAGCAGCACTTCTTAATCGGAGGGGGATAGAGAAATAGCTTGCCGAAATAGAAGCCTGCAGATTCAAGCCCTAGGGACTAGTATGTTAGCTTGCTTGTTTAGAATTCCGTTTCTGTCTGTGAGAATCTGTGCCTTTAAAGCTCTAGTTTGTCCCATTTATTTATTCATCCCATTTATATAAGCCACCCATCATAAAACATGATTCTGGGTGGTGTACAGTAAACAGATTGTAAAAAGGAACAAACATTAACTATGGTTCCCTAACAAAAAAGCATTAGCATGATTTAAACAGACTAGGACCATGGTGGCGAACCTATGGCATGGGTGCCACAGGTGGCACGCAGAGCCATCTTGCTGGGCACACAAGCTGTCGGCCAACTTATCTCCAGCTGAGCACACACATGCGATTGTACATGCATACATGTGCAATTGCAGAGACCCAGCTGGTCTTTGGGCCTCCGCTCTGCATGTGCATGATTACAGCAAGAAATCCAGCTGGTCTTCGGAGCTCTCCTGTGCATACACACACAGTTGCTTATGTGTGCGTGAGTGCCTGCGCGCAGCATGCGTGCATTGCACGTGCAACAGTTGCGTGCATGCACAGATGGTGTGGTTGCACATGCAGCGCAGGTGGAGGAGCTGCACACAAGTGTGGATGGTATGCGCATTTCAGCACTCGGTAACGAATAGGTTCGCCACCACTGGACTAGGAGGTAATATCTTTGTTGTTACTTACAGTGTAACCGTCGCACCATTTTTTCATTTCAAGATGGACAGTGATTAATATATACTGTATATATGTAGTCATATGTATGGGTGTAGGGAGGGAGGGAGAGAGAGAGAGAGAGGCAGACAAACAGACAGATGGTAGATATATAGATATAGTATATCACATATGTATTCGTGTGATATGTATGTGTACAGTTTTGAGAGCAGGTAACAGAATTCCATGTTTAATTTGTGCCAGTGTGCATACAGTAAGAAATGACAATAAAGTCGTATCTATTTCTACTTCATCTGATGTAGTTTAATTTAAAAAAATAAATAAATCCATGAGTTCCTTGACCCAGGAAAAATCCAGCCACTACCTCTTCCCCCACCATTCACTTGGTGTTTACTCTGTCCTTTAGTTAATTTTTATACCGGATTGTATTCTGTAATAAAATCTAGCCTGTAATCTGTTGGCATTTTCAGCCTCTTGATACAAAAGCTCCCCTGCTTGATTTTTCCTGCTTATGATAAAAAAAAAAAATCCTTTCCTTTCTATTAACAAATATGTCCCAAGGAAAATACTTCCACAAAATTGTAATACACTATTACCAGCAGTGTGCAGAAGACTCCATTAAAGTATTAAAGTTTTCAAACAATCCAAGGAAGAAATCGATTCTGGAAAAAGTAATTGGGTCTGGACTAGACTGAAACAAATAGTTTTTCCCTTTATTTGTATCCCGCCTTCAATATTTTTACCAACAGCTCAGGGTGGTGAGCATATCCAGCATACCTTCCTCCTCCTATTTTCCTCACAACAGCCACCCTGTGAGGTGAGTTGGGCTTAGAAAAAGGAACTGGCCATCAACAGCCATCTTTCATGGCTAAAGCAGGACTAGAACTCACCATCTCCTGGTGATTGGCGCCCAAAATCACCCAGCTGGCTTTAAAGTTAACCAGCTGACTTTCATAGCTAAGGTGGGACTAGAATTCATAGTCTCCCAGTTTCTAGCCTGGTGTCTTAACCGCTAAAGCAAACTGGCTCTCTTAAATATTATTTTATGTTCTTATAGTTAGTTTATAGTTTGTAGTTTATTTGATTTATATACTGCCCCGTCTCCCTAGGGACTCGGGGCAGTGTACAGCCAGTAAAAACAAAGTACAAATAACAATTTAAAACCTATTTAAAATAATTAAATAACGGCTGTCTAATTAAAACATTATCATTAAATTTAAATTTCTATTAAAATCAGTTACAAAATATCAAACAATTAATATAACAGTTAAAATTTAGTTTAAAATTCAATTAAAATAAAATTAAATTTAAATTAAAAACTCCAAGGTATCAGGCCAGGCTGGCTTGTTGAAATAAATGGGTCTTCAGGGCACGTCGGAAACACCGGAGATCCGTAATAGTACGAATCTCCAGAGGGAGTTCATTCCACAGGGAGGGTGCTGCCACAGAGAAGGCCCTCATGTTTTTCCATGAGGAAGGCTTAAGAAGCATGGATGAAAAATAAGCCCCAAGTTGAATTGTGTATGTGTCACACTATTAGCATCCCTTTCTCGTTCTCGTAAGAACGTTGCAATTTGTATTTTTATTTGGATAGATTGATCAACAGCAGTTTGACAAGATCTTGGACCTGATCGAAAGTGGGAAGAAAGAAGGTGCCAAGTTGGAATGTGGTGGTTTAGCGATGGGCAATTGTGGCCTGTTCATCAAGCCCACCATATTTTCAGAAGTCACAGACAATATGCGAATTGCCAAAGAGGAGGTATTTATTTTTTTCTTAAAACAAATGTACGTAACCTCCCAACTCACACACAGCGAAATGGGGATTGTAGACCTATATTTGGGGTGGTTAACAAAGAACCCGTTTTTGTTCATAATTGTGTCCATTCGCCCTTTATAAATATAAAGAGGCATGTGGAATCAAAGTAAAACATTAGGTGCTCCTCGCCGGATGCGCTCCAAAATGTTTTGGGACTTCAGTTCACAGAATTTTGTCCTGCTATGACAACACAACTGATGGGAATGCTGCCCACTGTTTGGACGAACAGTTGCAGAAGTTGATGAAGTTGTCTGAAATGGCAAAACTGATTATTTTAGCAATAGCAATAGCTCTTAGACTTATATACCGCTTTATAGTGCTTTCCAGCCCTCTCTAAGTGGTTTACAGAGTCAGCCTATTGCCTCCAACAATCTGGGTCTTCATTTTACTCACCTTGGAAGGGTGGAAGGCTGAGTCAACCTTGAGCCTGGTGGGATTTGAACCGGCAGACAGCAGAAGTGTTGCAGTACTGCACTCTAACCACTGCACCACCAAGGCTCTTTTAATTTTGATTAAAGTTAAGAATATAAGTACCTTTGTTGCCACATGGAGACCTTTTTTGAACTTTGTGCTCGAAGTGGAAAAGAATAAAACTTTGATTTTGGGCTTTACCGATTAGATTGGTAGATCTTTATAGAAATGGGTTGTTCATATTATTATAGAAAAACAAAAAGTTGTAATTTGATTTTCATGCCTTCTTTAACTGCAACAGAAGAGTCGGACTTTTTTTTTTTTTGCTTATCCTTCCTCACTTCTCCTTCCCCTCTTCCTCCCCACTGTTCTCCTATTTACGTTGGTATTTTGTATCGTATCTTATAACCCAATAAAAATGTTAAACACGGGGAATGCCGCACAATGTGATTGCTGAATATCCTGGTATGAAAAGCAGGCGCTTTAGGTAACTCAGTGTGTTCATCTTCTAACAATGGCCGTGATTTTGATGTCAACAGATTTTTGGACCTGTGCAGCCCATAACGAAGTTTAAAAGCCTGGAAGAAGTCATACAGAGAGCCAATAATACAGAATATGGACTCACAGCAGCTGTGTTTACAAAGAACTTGGATAGAGCCTTGACATTAGCATCAGCGCTACAATCTGGCACTGTCTGGTGAGGTGCTAATTTTTTTTTCCTTTCCCGCAGAAAGTCGCTTTATTTAAGTAATTGCACTTGAATCTTCCGTTTGCAGGCATTGTAGATGAAGTGACCTTAGAGTTACATTAAGCTGTTTTTGTTTGCCTAGTTCCGTGATGGCGAACCAATGGCACAGGTGCCACAGGTGGTACTCAGAGCCATCTTGCTGGGCACACAAGCTGTTGGCTAACTTACCTCCACATGAGCATGCACATGCGATTGCGCATGCACGATTGCAGAGACCCAACTGGTCTTCAGGCCTCTGCTGTGCATGCAGCTGGTCTTTGGAGCTCTCCTGAGCACGTACACGCGGTTGCTCATGTGTGCGTGAGTGCCTGTGTGCAGAGAGTGTGTCTTGCATGTGGAAAAGCTGCATGCATGTGCAGATGGTGCGGTTGCACATGCAGCGCATGTGGAGGAGCCGCACGCAAGTGCGGATGGCATGTGCAAAGTGCGTACTTTTCAGCACTCGGTAAGTAAAAGGTTCACCACCACTGGCCTAGTCAATGCATGAAATAATACTAGTTAATACTTAGAAAGGAAATAGGGATGTAGGGTTAATATAACACCCTTAGTCATTCTGCGGCTTGTTTGGTTGTGTCTATGTTGCCAGCTATGGTTCCTTCAGGAAAATGTAGTTAGGCTTTGCCTAACACCAAGGCTTAGTTTAGAGTGTAAGCTCTTTGCAAGCAGTAGAGCTGTATTATTCATCTCTTTGTTTTTCACAGGATCAATTGCTACAACTCCTTCTTTGCACAAGCTCCCTTTGGTGGTTTTAAAATGTCAGGAAATGGCAGAGAACTGGAAGTCTGGTTTTTGTTTTTTGGAGAAAATTAAGCTGGAGAGTGGCAGGAACAAGAATCTAATTTTCCTTTGTCTAGGTTTAGAGGGTTTTTGTTGCCTTGCCTGGAGTTCTGGTGTTTCTTATTCCCCCATATGCCTCTGGACCTTGCAATTCGGATGAGCCGTTCATATGCAGATCTTCCCAAAGAATGCAAATTATTTCTCATGAAACCTGTACTTAGGCCATGATCCTTAGGTGGCATTTTTATTTGTATCCCATCCTTCATTTCATAACATACAGGGGGCGAAAAATCCCGTTCCTAAAGATCTAGTTTGAAAACCAGTTTGGTTAAAGCACCAGACTAGAAACTGGACCATGAAATCAACTGGGGGACCTTTGTCTCAGCCCTAGGAAAGAGACAATGGCAAACCATTTTTTCAAATTTGCCAGGAAAACTAAAAGGGTTCTCTCGACAGGAAAACAGAAGTCAAGACTGATTTGAAGTCAATCTCTCTTTCTCTCTTTCTCTTTCTCTCTCACACACATACAATATTATTTACACAATAAAAGCAGGAAATAAACGTATCCTATTATTCACCATAATAAACCAATTTAAAATATCCAGGCAAATAAGCTTTTAAGTTTAATCTGCTGTTCTCCAAATAACTAATAAACAGAAAAGGCTCTTCCATGTAAGGTGCCAACAATACTTAGAGAAAAAGTTGTTAAAGCAATTACCCCAAATTGGACCCTTTCCAGATTTGTGAATTGGGGTTGTTGGATTTCCTGGTGAGCATAACCATCGCCAAGAATTCTGAGAGTTGACATCCACATATCTGGGGAACATCAGGGGAGAAAAACCAAGGAGTAGGAAGTTGATTTAGTGAGGGCACATGTTCACCTAGGAGGACTCCGAGGCATGTAGGAATTATAAAGATAATCATATCTGGAGCTGGATGCACAAGCCGAGATTTTCAGAATAATTCCCTACTCCCTACAAATTTAAATATAATTTGAATATTCAGAAATTGTACATAGCCCAAAGCAGACTTCTGGGGAATGCTGCTAAAAGTGTGCATTAGTGTGTAAGCCTTCGTGTAATTTATGTGTGTGCATCTCAATGTCAGAGAATGGACCTTTGTGATTCCTTCCTGTTCTGGGACAAAAAGTCAGATATGTGGATAGTTTTTTTTTTTTTTTAAGGAACACAACCGTTATTTGACCTTCCGGTATTCTCAGAACAAAAGGAGTTGAAATTTAACATCAAGACAGTTCATTTTCAATCTTTGGTTCTGAAGGATTGTCATCCAAAGCCCATCTGCCTTTTCATGTCATTTCTGGAAAAGGTTACTATCTTGTAATCATGAATGGCATTTGAAGCTTAGTACATTAAATGGGTTGGGGGGATGGAAGAAAATATGCTGTTCTTGTTGTTAGCTGTGAAGTCATGTCCAACCCATTGCAACCCCATGGACAATGTTCCTCCAGGCCTTCTTGTCCTCTACTATCCCTGGAGTCCATTTAAGCTCACACTGACTGCTTCAGTGCCTCCATCCAGCCACCTCATTCTCTGCCGTCCCCTTCTTCTTCTTTGGCCCTCCATCGTTCTCAGCATTAGGCTCATCTCCAGGGAGTCCTTCCTTCTCATTAAGTGGCCAAAATATTTGAGTTTCATCTTCAGGATCTGGCCTTCTAAAGAGCAGTCAAGGTTGATCTTCTCTGGGACTGACCGGTTTGTTCGCCTTGCAGTCCAAGGAACTCGCAGGAGTCTTCTCCAGCAGCAGAGTTCAAAGGCCTCCATTCTTTGGCACTCAGCCTTCCTTATGGTCCAACTTTCACAGCCACACATTGCAACTGGGAAAACTATAGCCTTGACGATACGCACGTCTGTCTATATAAGAAAATATAGTCACTTTTTGGCACGCTAAAGTACTTGTATCTTAAACTCAACATTTTTGTTCTTCTACAGAGGAGAATATGCTCTCTCAGAATACACAGAAGTGAAGACGGTCACCATTAAACTGTCCCAGAAGATTTGTTGAGCTACGGATGCATGGATGCTTAAAAACTCTGACACTCTGAATGTTGACACGTAACACAGATTGAAGGGCACGTGCTAGAATTGGAAAGGGGGCAGGGAATGCCAATTTTCCTTCCTTTAAAACAAGAACTTTTTTTTTTTAAAAGAGGATTTCGTTGAGCTACTCCTTCTCCTTCCTCAAATTTAATTAACCGGTTTTTCTGAAACAGATTTGGTCTAATCAGCTGCAAGATTTTTTATTTTTTTTCCTCCAGTCTGGTGTCTTCCCAGATGGGTTAGGACTTCATTTCCCATGAATCCTAGCCTTGGGTTTGTTGTGCTAGGAACTCGGGGAAGTGAAGCCCAAAACAATCTGGAAGAATCAGAGAAAGACGAAGAACGAAAGACCATCGCGAACCTATTTTCAGGTAGTCAAACTCCAGTCAATCCAAAGAAATACCGAGGTTAGGGAAAGGGATTTGCAGATGGAGTCCTGAAGCTGGTCAGTGTTTTTATATTTCTTCATGTTAGGACTGTTTTCCAAATTTCTCAGAAAATGCTTTCATCAAGGGTTGAAGGCTAGATCTGCAATTTTTTCCCCTCGTCTCTTAATCTTAGTCCACGTTACTTAAGGTCACATTTTTTGCAATTTAGCAATTTGGCTCTGTTTTTTGGGGGGTCTCTGGCAAATATTTCACCATTGGCAAATACAAACGTGTTTTTGAAATGTTTCACAAATATAAATAAGGAAGGATCCCAGATGCTCTTGTGAGTTTCTTGTTCATTAACTTCTAAGTACTTGCACAGACATTTTATTCTCCCTTCTGGATGATGAACAAAAACATTATAAGACAGCTACAGTAATTGCCTCTCTCTTGTGCATTTAATGACCACTGTCTACAGTGCGATCTGGAATCATTGGTTTATATTTTTTTTTATAGACTCTCTTTTTGAAATAAATATATTCCTCATTGCGATTTCAAGCTTTTTCAATGTCTTGTAATTATTGACGGTGACTGGATTCCATTATGGTTTTGTACACACTGAATTTTTCTTTTCTTTTTTCTTTCTTTTTCCCCCTGTGGAAATTAAAATCTTAGGCACTGTTGTAAAGTACAACCTTGTAGAGTCTTTATACTATTTCATTGCATGTTAGTGCTGTCTTTTGGTATGAAGTATCATCATTAAATGTTTAAATATAAATATATATATATATTTATAAATTAGAATGCAATTAATCTAATGTATTTTTATTGCTGATTGTACATGGAAATAATTTGCTTATTTGAAAAGTTATCTCTTGTAATAGTAGCACCACAGTTAATAAAATATAATTTTTAAGATCTGACTTGCTCGTATCTGAGGGGAGCTTCCATATATTGCAAAACAGATTTTTTTAAAAAAAAAAAAAGAACATTGAAACAATAGTAACAAAAACCAATATTCAATGTCTGAAATGGTATAAGGTGTCCCGCTTGAGCAGGGGTTGGACTAGAAGACCTCCAAGGTCCCTTCCAGCTGTATTCTCAATTGGAGGAAAAAAAAGTCAGTGATATGGAGATTAGGTGCTTCAGCATGAATTTAGAAGGCGTGGGAGACAGTGGGACAGCTCATCTTGTTCCCTTGGATGCCTTAAGAATCAGAACTTGACATTTCAGTTGTTAAGCAGTTGCCAAGTTGATGATCGCTCAAGAAGATTTCCAAAGTTCCAGGCTACATTTTCCTGGGGCAACCGTCCGTAGCAGCCAGCATCTGTTAGCTGTCAAGAGCAGCAATGTGGCAAATGACTTCATGCTGGAAGAAGTAACTGCAGTGGTGCATTCAATATGCTTGCCGCTCATAAGAACGCCTGCATTTGCCGTGCTTGTAACATTTGCCAGAGTTTTCACTTCTCTTGTTTTGGTGGCAAACAATGCATTGCGAATAAGAACATGATTTATTCACGTTGACTGAAGGGTTGTTTTTTTTTTAATGGGTTTACATCGACACAACATAGTTATGCTTCCCTTGCCAGGAATTATTATTATTTTTCGATAGAGTGTCCTGATTTGAGGTCTGCAAATTTTCTTGAAATTATATTTACACATTGCTCTACTTGCAGAGTAGTAACACTATCCCAGTTTTGAAAAGTCGCTTACAAGCTTCATTAGTGCTTCTTTAACATCTTTTTCTCTCCCTCCCTCCCTCCCTCCCTTTCTCTGTCCCTCTCCCTCCCTCCTTCCCTCCCTCCCTGTCTCCCCCTTTCTTCCTCTTCCTCCCT
>JAEANM010029159.1:0-10235 GCA_017656035.1 Myanophis thanlyinensis | reverse complement strand
AATAAATAAATAAATAAAAAAATATATAAAAGTCTGGGAATAATGTTGTATAAGTACATTAATTAATTAATTACATTAATTGAAGTACATTAAGGAGAATTTTTTTAAAAATCCATATTCAAATACATTTGGAAAGATTAAAATATTTTATTCTGGGATATAGATTGTATTAGAAATAAAACTAGAAATGGAGTTGAAAATTGAAGAGAAACATTCTCTACCCTTAAATAAAAATGTAAAATAAAGACAAGAAACTTATAGTGGAATTGATTAATAGATTACAAAAGGTAGTATGGCAATTTTTCTGATTTCCTCAAATAGATTAGATTGCCTAACTAATTCAGTGTACTTTCTCATCAGAGCTGACAAAGTAGACTGATTTGATTGTAACACCTCAAACAATGTTGAGGTATACAAAACTATTTTAAGTAATATGCTCTAATTTTAGAACAATATAGGAAATATTTTATGATCGTGTCTCAATGACCTGCTGATACAGATTTAAATTGAATTTTATGCTATAAGACGATCCAAGGTGATTCACAAAATTCTTATCCCATATCTTTTCCTCACATTGCTTTGCAAGGAGACTTGATTGAAGTTATCATAACTGAAATTATCATAATACTGAAGAAGTTCCTTGGATTTTAAATGTAATGGGAAGTTTGCCTGAACTATTTGCTTAAACTTTTCTTACAAAGAGAGAAGAATTTACCCACAGTTCCTCCACATTTACTGAAATATTTCCTATGGAGTTTTTTTTCCCCTCCAGCTTTATTTACTCTCTTACTTTTAATATTTTGAACGTC
Source organism: Myanophis thanlyinensis (assembly GCA_017656035.1). NCBI lineage: Eukaryota > Metazoa > Chordata > Lepidosauria > Squamata > Homalopsidae > Myanophis > Myanophis thanlyinensis. The sequence continues at coordinate 9,426 of JAEANM010029159.1, read as the reverse complement.
AGCTGGGTTGAATTCTCAACCTTCTATGAAGATGAGGAACAATCTCAACTTTCGACTTGATACCCTGTAGATATTTTGGATTACAGTTTCCATAATCCCAATTTGATGCCCTGTAAATATTTTGAACTCATTCCCATAATCTCAATATGGGATTAGCTACAACCAATATTCATCTGTAATATTCAGTAACAACTGTTGTCAATGAAAACTGGATGTTAGAACATTCTCTGATAGAAATAGTCCTATGCAATTCTATTTTTAGCTGTATCTCTGTACGGTAATTCCAGTACCCTTAGACCCACCTTTTTCAGATAAGGATATGGAATGCTGGGACTCTTTAATTCATAAGATCTCAAGTTCTTGGTCCCTTCTTTACCTACTAATTCATCTTACAATTCACCCACTTATAATGATACCACTGATTTTCTAAAATAAGAAAGCAAGACCCATATCTCCATCCTGTCTAGGGTGGGGATCTGAGTGGAAAGAGAGAATGCAAGCATCTTATCTGTGACTCAACCCTTATAAAAACTATTTATTTAATTATATATTCTTATCCTAAATTCTCTGTGGTCTTCATTTGAAAAGTTTGATCATGCTAACCTTGCTTAAGGATTTTATGGGATAATAGAAATGCTTTCAATTTTGCCTGAAGTCATTTCAGTATGCCATATGCATGCTGCACTTGGTTAGTATTCCACTGGATGCTTTATTTTATATTAATTGCAAATCGCAAGCATCTTTTAAAGGGCAGCTGCTTAGAGCTGTTGCTCCCTTCACTCATTTCTGGTTTTACACAACACATTGAATAATAAACTAAGTTCACCAGCTGGGTTTCCATCTTACCCCAGGCCAAATATGATTGGCTCTAATCTGTTGCTTATTATAATTGGGCGATTCAGGCCATAAATTAAGAAACAACTCACAAACTGCCTATAGATTATTAACCAGTTCATATGGCTGGATAGCAGGATAAAGAATTACCTGGGAATCTTTCAGGCCCAGTTTAGCTGCCAGTTTTTTCCTATCTGGTTTGCTGATGTATTTCTGTTTCTGAAACATTTTCTCCAGGGCTTTTCGTTGTACATCTGAGAAAACTGCCCTACGAAGCATCCCTCGGCGAGGTTTCCCTCGAGCAGCCAGAGGCCAAGAGAATGTCCCAGGGATAGGCACCACAGAGGAGGCTGTGAGAAAAAAAGGAGAAGCATTATTGGCTAAATCAGCTACAAAAAAAATGGAGTCAGGGATATCCCTGTTCCTAAAGATGGCATCCATATTATATTCAAATTAATCTCCCTGTGATTCGCATGCCTAAAGATAGGGCCACTATGTTTAGTTTTCCTTTTTCTCTTATTGTGGCTTATTTCTCTTTTTCTTTACACAGACTTATCTGGATCTAGCAGATCACAACTACTAATCTGAATTCATGAAACAGACTGCTCTTCTTTCAGTAAATGTAACTTGATTCCATTTCACAGATCATGTCAATGTATTTACAGCTAGCTTGTTTTGTTACCAAATCCAAAGATATGAGGACAGAAAACAAAACAGCTTTTAAATAGGGTACTTTTAAAAGTTACTTTTATTAGAAGATTTTTTTTAGAAGTATACCACACATGTCATTACACCCAAAATAAAATAAGGGACTTCTTTTAAAGCTAGAACAAAGCCTTCCTTTTTACATAAAAGTTGTGGTCAATAGGTATTCATCCTCTTTTTTTAAAAAAAAATATGAATCTTTCCTCCCTCTTCCTTATAAAACTTGTAGAATTCATTCTGGAGACATGAAAAGTAACAGCTAATTAGCACATTGACTGGTTCCCAATGGGATTGGTATGATAAAAAGGGCAGAGTTTTGCCTTTAAGTGGAAAGAAAAACTCCCAAAGAGAAACAGAGATTCTAATGAAGCGTGAATAGTAATTGTGTAGTAATGAACTAACAGAAAAAGACTGAGGACAAGAAGCTAAAGCCATTTACACTTTCAAACTAAACACAACTGCATGCCAAGCTGCTTGGGGAGAATACTGATGACACAGCCTTCTCTTTCCCCAAATCATTTTCATTAAATGAACATGAAAAGCTATATATAAAGCTCAAGTTGTTTTTGTTGGGCCATTCAAGGACTGGAGAAAGGAAGCACATTCTATTATCAAGAGAATGAATGGAAGAACTCTTGGCTTTTGGAACAGAATATATGCAGTTGAAGCAATATTTATTAACACTGTTATTTTTAGTCGTAATTTTACTCAGTTCCAAAAACTAAGATCTGAAGTTAATTAGATTTAGCCATTTAACTAGTTTATTGCAAATATAGAATTTCCGGCAACTTTATGACCTCTGCTTGCAAGACTAAAGTATAATATGAAGCATATAACAATAATGTGGTATCTAACCCTCCCTTTCTATTGCTCTCTTTATATGTGTGTCTCTAATTACAAATGATGTGGGGAAATCCAAACCATAAAAAATTCTTCAGAAAGAGTGATTATGTTTATATATTGCTTCTGGAACATCTCTCTAGACATTTCTTTGAGATATTCCAATCTTTAAAAAAATCCTTGGGAGAAATGGCAGGGGACTTGTTGGTGAATTCATAATGACTTCCTTTCCAAGTACTGATTAGTTGCTTTGCTACACTCTTAGCTGCTCATTGTGTATTTCCTTTTTTTAACGGAGAGAAATGAGCTGTATTGAGAATAGGGCAAATTATTCAGTTCTCAACTGAAAGTATATAGATATGCCTTGCTCTATTTCCTTTAGCCTTATTCTGCAGAGCCACAAACCCCTCCTCCATCCCAAACCTTCTTTGATGTAACAACTCAACCGAAGCAAACTTTTTGGAGAAAAGAGGGTTGAAGAAGGTTGGCTTCGGCCACACCGAAGGGCCCAAACAAGGGAGCTCCCCATGAGGTCTTGTGAAACCCTTGGCAAAGCGAATGACCCTTAATGAGAAATTAGCCCATGGCTGGTAAATGTCTATCAGCAGCACGGCAGAGTCAGCGCCGGGTCTGTGTGTGGCTGCCCGGAGGGAGCTGACCAAATTGGTCATGGTGCTGAAACTTTTGTTGACGACCGGGCGAAAAAGCCGCGACTCTGTGGGAAAACCGCCGCCCGGAAAGGAAGGCCGGCAGCAGCTCAGTCAGAAATCAAGCGCCTCACACATGGACCGTGACCATCCCGGCTAATTTGCAGTGCCGGGAAAGGCGGGGGAAAGAATTGGGAAGGAAAATGTCACGCAGTCGCCGCTTGTGCTAAATAGGGCATCAAATTGGCGCGACTGATTCTTGAATGTTGTACCCAGTCCAACCTCTGAACCGGAGGCCCGTCCTCCCCTCGTCTCCCCTCCCCATCCCTCCAAGGGAGAGAAGGGGCCGATTTTAAGAAATGCTCACAAACAAAGCTTCGGGGATGCCCTTAGGCTAAGACTCTGTGGCAGAAATTCCAGAGAAGAAGGAGAAGGAGTAGGTTCAAACGCAGCAGGGTCAGCTTTCACCTGGTTGAACCCAACTAGAAAGACCCACTGCCATTTACCGGTACAAACCTTTATCCTGCCCCCAAGGCCAGTATATAGGTCGGGAGTAGTGGAAGAGAGCAGGGAAAGCAGGAATGGCCAGTTGAGGAAGCCTTTTCCGTCCATCCCGAAACCTACCTGGGAAATACGACGACCTAATAAAAGGTTGGAAGGAGCCTTCGAAGTAAGGGAAGGAGAAGGTCTTGACGGGGACGTTCTGGATCAGCGCAGGAGAAGCCTCTGGAGAAAGAAAAGGAGGTTTTAGCAAAGACCCGAAGAGCGTCTCCGCTCTCCTGCAGAACCGAGCGAAAGGCTGAGATCCGAACTGCTCTTCTGGTTCACCAACTGACTGGATCCCGCTTCCTTTACCGGCCAGATCCCGCTGCTTTCGTGGGGACCAGTAGAGGAGCGATTCGGGCGACCGGTTTGCGAGACCCTCGGCAGATTTTGATCTGGTCCTAGATTCTCTCCCACTAATATTCAGCCTGGGTCTGATTCGTTTTGCGTGGGCGGTCCAGACCGCTGGCGGAGCCACGAGCGCGCCTCCTTCCCTTTGGTGGTGCCGGGTTCTCTTTACGCGTCTCAGTCCCACCTGGTCGATGACGCGCCACTCTGCGAGTCCCTCCTTCTACCTCCCTCTCGGAGGACACGTCCGACGAGCACGACCTTTGCCCTGCGGCTCCATGATTTACCACCCACCTGATACCTCCCCCTCCCCCTTTCCCGACAATCCTTGCAATCCCTGGCCGCTGGCCGCTTACCTGTCCGCGGAGGGGAGGACAGGATGGCGTTGACTCCGAACTTCAGGAAAGTGGCGTCCCCGCTGGAAGAGACCGACGAGCGGGCGGAGCAGCCCGTCTTGGCGGCGGAGGAATCGGCAGTCGCCAACTCGACTGAGCTCGCAGCTTCGGTCCTGGCTGTCCCGACGCCGGCAACCGGGGGAGACAAGCTGGCCGTAGGGGCGCTTCCTCGGGGTGGATAACCTGCCGGCCGGCCGATCCTCAGGAGATCTTCCACCAAGAAGCCGGAGGGGCCGGCGAAGGCGGACTGCAGCGTCTGCGGCAACGTGAGAGTCGGGGTCGGTCGCAAGAGACTCGGGTACACGGCGGGGGGCGCGAGCAGGCTTGGGAACATCATGGCCCGGACAGAAGAGCGCGAGCCAGGCGGGCAGGCGAGCGAGGGTGGAGGGAAGAGCGCTCCGAGCCGAGAAACGGAGGGAAGACCTCGCTTACAAAGACCACTACTACTGATCGCCACACGGCCTTTGGGTTCTCTGTCCCTCCCTCTTCTTCCTCCTCTCCCTGCCTTCCCGACGGCCACCCCTCTCCGGCAGAGATCCACCTCGCGAGTCGGCCGGGGGTCTCCTGGCCCTTCCTCCGTCGCGGTGGGTTTTATAGTGGTCAGCGCCGCCGAGGCGCTTTCAAAAGTGACAGCTCTAACAATGGGGTGCTTCACTTGAGTTTCATTCATCGGGCGCTCGGGGCTCCCTCATTGGTCCGGGGGTGCAATTTATGATTGGATTAGCCTTCATAAGCAACCCGCGCACAATGGGCCGCCACAAAGAAGGTGCGGTCATCAATTTTGCATATTGACCGCCTGGTTGGGAAAGCTGTCGCTCCAAAGGCGGCCAGTGGCAGGGTGTTGATCCGAAGAGCCGCGTGCGCGAGGACACACACACACACACACACCCACCGGGGGGGGGGAGGAGGCGAATTAAATGCTTTTTAAAAAAAGTTTCCAATGACATCTCACCTCCAAAGGGAAAATGGGGGGGGGGGGGGATTGAAAAGCGGAACACTACATTTATTTGCATTCAATCGCTGTTTTCCTTTTCGCTTAGGCTAAGGAAATTAGATAATATATTCATATAATCTTATTCTGACACTTTCTAAAGAATGGAGAGTACAAATGAGGCAAGATGAAATCAGCTTTCTACTGTGGATGAAAAAGGAGGTTGAAGTAGGAACACTGTTTTATCAGGTCTGTTCCTTTGTCTAGCTCTAGGGTCTAGGTTCCTGAGCTGCAACCAGTTGTTAAACTAAAAAGGGTTCTGGCAAAGACAGTGGTTGAAGCTCTAACATTAGTTTTCCTAGCTTTGGGAAAAGATTCCAGAACATAAACTTGTTTTCACCTGTGTCAACTCCAAAGTAACAATGGTTCCAAATATAATGAAAATTTTGAGCATGAATAAAACCTCCATTCCTATTTGAACTTTGAAAAGTGAAAGTTCACCTTTTTTTAAATACTCAAAAAATTATTTCATGATTCCTCTTCCACCTTCTTGTTGTTGAATAAAGGCCAGTAAAAATCAGGGGCCTTCAAATCAGTGTCAGCTCTGACCTCAATAGATTTTCTTCCTGATTATTTGGTCCTGATGATGTTCCAATGGTGCCAATAACAATAACAGGTCTTTTAAAAAAAGTCTGCTGTTAACTTTACCCAACATTAACATTAAAAAATATGGAACATAATTGTACTTATTAAATGGATTTCAGGCAAAGACTAAATTGCAAGAATATTTTTAGCTGGTTTGCACTCCATGCCTACATAATTTACAATATTTTGTTATTTAAGGTATGGTAAGTTATTTCCACTTTCAAATCCCGTAGCTTGAATTGCTTCAAATTAACTGGACCAAATTGGCTTAAGTTCATACACAGTCAGATGGCTTTCAACAGTGAAGTTTTTTTAACACAGACAGCCCCCCAAAAAGATATAGCTGAAACCTTGGCTCACACCTCATTGGAAGAAGCCACTGGACAAACAGGAATGTTAGTTTTATGTCAAAATGCAGTATGCATAGACTTGCAGCACTCCTGTTACTCAAGTCTAAAAGTTAACTTGGCTCATCTAGGTTTTAAGTGATTTTTAAAAGCAGACTTTCTGAAAGCACCTTTTCATTCTAACTAGCCAAAGAAGTCTCCTTCACAGCAGGGGATCATTCCTCTAAAACAAGGAGGAGGAGGAAGAGGAGGAATAATTGATGGTATTAAAGAGGAGGAGAAAGAAGGAGAAAATGTGCAGAGCAAGGGAAAGTAATGAATATCGCATGGAATCACAGCAAAGGCTTAAAAAAACCCTCTTCCTTTTGCAAAAAGTAACAGATGTGTTAAAAACTTTGTATTTTTTAAAATCCCCCAATTCATCCTTTTCTGGGGTGAACTTTTAGCCATCAGAAGCGTGCAGCCCAAGGCAAGCAGCCCTGATCCTATTAAGCATGAAGTAACTGTCACCTTCAGCTGTTCTCCCTCGCCACACACACACACTTTCCCTCTCTTTTTTACTTAGGAACACAAAGCTTTCTCCCTCCCAAAAATCTTATTAACCAGCTTTATTTCTGCAATAGGAATTTTTTTTCTTTAAATGGTCATGATCTCCATGTCGGTGCTTTAACCATTCAAAGGAAAAAGAGAAAGGCGTGGGCTGTGGGGAGGGGGGGGAGAAAACTGAAAGTGCATTGGCGATTTATATCACATTAGGAGGAGAAAGAACGCCTGTTCAACCTCTCCCTTGACTCAAATCAAAAAGTTGAGAAAAGGCAAAGGAAATTAGTCAAGGAAAGACTATTCTACCCCTTGCTCCCCCCCCCCCCAAAATCAACTCCCCCTCTCCGGATGGGTGGCTGTAGAGCTTTAAAAAAAATAGTGCAACCCGAAAGGAAACTATAGAATGATTTCCTATTTAAGGGAAGCTTTCTGTGCATTAAATCTGTTGTCACTTGATTTAAAGAGAAAAGGAATTTAAATGTGCACAAAGCAAGCCAAGTTGGATTGAATGGGCACATTGAAGTTTTAATTTAATTTTTTGCAGAAGACCAGAGGTTGTATTGGGATATTTTTCTCTGGCTTAGAAGTTTGAAAGAATTCTGACAAAATTACCAAGTGAAAAAGAAAAAGATAAATTTTGCCTCAGTCTGATAGTGAGTTAATCCCCTCAGGTCTCCCAAAAAAAGATAAGGCGGAAAAGTTGAGAGCATCTTGCTTGGGGAAAGCTTTACATTACTCTTTAAGAATTGAACTAGTGATTTCAAAGATTGAAAATAGCAGAAGAAGAAACGTGATACTGGGCATCTGCAGAGAGGTGTGCAAGAGACATCGACATACTGTCTTCAGGCTCTTCAGACCTTTAAGGTTGTCAAGTGAAGGCTTCTTTTCCCATGTAAATAAATTCCTAGCCCTCCAGTCATATGGAACCTTATCCTTTTAATCTGCAGGTAGGAAAGAAATACATCAAACTTGTTTTCGTATGATGGCTTGTTTCTGCATAGAACTGAAATCTGAGATTTGCAAGAAACTTAAAAGGTGGGAGTTTCTGGTTGCCTCTGAAAGCTGATTTCCATGAGTTGTAGAATTGATAGTAGATTTTAGGAGAAGTCTTCCTATTCTACCACCTCTTACAATACTGGACAACACAGTATCAACTGTAGAGACCTTCATGTTCCCAGGTTCTACAATATCTCAAGACTTAAAATGGAAACCTAACATAAAAATGTCTTCAAAAAACACAACAAATAATGTTCTTCCTGTGTCAACTCAGAAAGCTCAGACTGCCCAAAGAACTGCTGATAGAGTTCTACAAAGGAATTACTGAGTCTGTCATTTGCACCTCTATAATTGTCTGGTTTGGCATTGCAACAAAATAAGACAGATACAGACTTCAACAATTGCTAACAGCCTACCTTCCATTGAGTACCTGTACACTGCATGAGCCAGAAAGAGGGCTGTGAAAATATCTACAGACCCCTCACATCTGGACATAAACTGTTTCAACTTTTCGCTATGACTATAGGACAGTGGTGGCGAACCTATGGCACACGTGCCAGAGGTGGCACTCAGAGCCCTCTGTGAGTACGCGCACCGTCGCCCCAGATCAACTCCATTTCTCAGTGGTGTTTCTAGAAGTTTCCCTTCAAACGATGAAACAGAAGCTTGTTAAAGATCTCGTCTCTTGCAGAGCTGCCTGCCGGTGTTGGTGATGCCCCACCTCCTGGCGACCAGCTGGTCTTTGGGTCTATGCCGCATGCGCACGAGAGACTTGCAGTTTGGGCACTCAGTCTAAAAGGTTTGTCATCACTGCTATATGGCATTTCATGCCAACACATCTAGACACAAGGACAGTTTTCTCCCCATGTCATCACTCTGCTAAACAAGTAATTCCCACAACAGTCAAACTACCTAAAAGGGCTGTATTACTATTATCCTTCTCTTTCTTATTATCTTATCTTATGACTATAACTTCGTTGTGTATATCTTACAATTTATATTATTTAGTATCCTAGCATAATTTATGCTGATTACTTATCGTATCCTATGACTATCACAAAGTGTTGTATCTTATGATTTATGATGTCTTTTATGTTTATGATCTTGATTTATCATTTGTTCCTTGTTATGTACACTGAGAGCTTATTCACCACAGACAAATTCTTTGTGTGTCCAAACACACTTTGCCAATAAAAAAACCCCCATCTATTCTATTTTATTAAAAAGGGAAGAGGTCAAGACATTTCAGCCTTCATGTTTTTCCCTCAATAGAAAAATTGGAAAAAGTATTGTGAAAACTGGGATCAACTGGGACCAAGACACAGCTATCTTTAACTCCAGGACATTAATCTGGAACATTTCTGGGTAAGTGGTTGCAAACCTTGCTTCAACTCAATTCTAGGTACACAACCAAGACTCTGTTAATTTAATTTAATTTAATAACAGAATTTCTATACCGCCCCTCTCCTGAAGGACTCGGGGCGGTGTACAGCTTTCTAAAAACAAAACCGACAAAAGTGAAAATACAATTAAAACAGATTAAATAGATTGGCCGAAATAAAAATTAAAAACCACAAAATTAAAAAATTTAAAATTTGAAGAATTCAAACAATTTTAAAACCCCTTAGGTATTAGGCCAGACCGGCTTGCTG
>JAEANM010029158.1:0-10235 GCA_017656035.1 Myanophis thanlyinensis | reverse complement strand
ATTGACAAACTGCTTGTCTCCAAACATACCATATATGGTATGCTGTCTCCCAGCACACCATATATGGGTACAGAACATTAACTATCTTTAAAAGATAGATTGGTGGCTGCTCAGGAAAGACTTTTCTGTTTCACTCTTTTTGGTTTTAATGGTTCTTACAAATAAGAATGATTTTAACTTCTAGTTTTTTTTTAAAAAGAGGATAAACATTTGTAATATTTTTAGGTATTGCCTAGGGAGGGAGGGAGGAGGAAGGCAGGAAGAATGAAAAAGAAAGAAAGAAAGAAAGAACATTTTAAAAAGGCTTTAGCTAAAATATGGAAATTGCAAAAAACTTACTATCAAAAAAGAAGTATTGTCCACACTTGTGGGGTTCCTTTGCATTTGGGGGCTATGGCTGCCAAAAAGAGGACAGGTATTTTAAAACAGCTTGGTGTTGCTTTTAGTATTCTTGAAACGAATGGATTTAGACTGTCTCAAGAGGCCGACTGGACTGGACCTTTTCTTAGGACCCAAGATTGGGCAAAATACAATTCTTAGAGATTTATACAAGGCTGGATGAAGGAAAAAAATTAATTTCAGAATGGAATGGAACTTATTAAGAGATTTGGCTGACATCATTTGAATAATCTGAATAGCTACATACTGTATATACTAACCCATTCAAATGTTTTGCAGATTGTTCCACCTACAATTTTTGTTTTATTTTGCTGATTAATTTCTTCTTTGGAATCAATACTGGATGGGGGATTCTGGGAGTTGAAATCCAACTAACTTTTTATAAAAGAATTAATGGATACAAGATTGACTCAAAACAATGGCAGAGTAACATGGGGGCATTTTAATCTCTAGAGAACTCTCTGTTGCAGATCTCCAAGTGACTATTTTGAAAAAACAAACAAACACAAGACTCTAATAGCACTATTGAGATTGTAGAGCACATATACTTCAAAAGGTTCCAGACTATCTCAAAAGGTCTAAAACAAATAGAACACATTTTTATTATTTATTACAGATACTAATTGCTACTTGTAACCTCTCTCACATCTACATTACCAATCCCTCTTCCCCTCTGTCCCTCCCTTCCTATTGAATCAACTTAATTTAAATCCTATATTACTTAAGCCACTTTATGCATCTGATGAAGTGAGCTTCAGTTTATGCCATTTAATAACATTTGTTAATCTGAAGAGCTGCTACCAGACTCCTTCAGATTCCTATTCTATTAATTTAAATACTGTTGTGCTCAATGCAGAGAACAAATGGCTAGTTATAATTGGTTGAATAAACACAGCGACCTATATCTTTGTATTCTATTGTTATCAACACATATCTTTTTTGGTGTTGTGGGTATCCAGCAAATCTGAAGTTAATTTTAAAAATTCTCCAAGTCAAATCTGAAGGCAAATAAGGATCTAATGTAAGGCTGAACTGAGGTGCAGAATAATAATAAAACAGAAACAGACAACTCATTCCTAAAAGTACAGTTTGAATAAAAAGGAGACACATGGGCACTTGTACCAATGAAGTAAGAGGAACTTGGATGCAATTCTAGGAAATGTGGCTTTCCTGTCTGCAATACTGATTTATTTATAGAGCAAAATGAATGAGAATCCCTCTTTCTTCACTAAGATTGTATTTTTACTGCTCCCCAGCAAAAGTTGCGCAATAACTTCTCTACCGGAAAATGTAATTTCTTCCATCACTTTATATATAGCTGCAGTCTGTGAGATTGCCTGCTAAAAATATGAAAACCAACAACAAAAGTGTCTCCAGACTGCTGCTTAATGTTTCTTTGGGCGTCTTCCACCTGCCCAGAAATTCATCAACAGATTGTACACATGCATCTTTAGTTAACAATCCTGTTCAGCTTAGACAAATACGTTTAACCAGTGGCAAGCAGTTTCATTCCCTCCGTTAACAAATTGTAATTTTAAAAAAGCTGATTATCATTTTTTAAAGTATTTATTTGCTTGCTAAGTTATTTATTTGCTACAATTATAGCCTTCCTTTCTATGGAGAGGGCAGCACGATACATGTGAACATCTCCTCTAATTCGATTTATATGACCATTATCCACAAGGTAGGTTGGATAGAGAAGAAATGACCAGCCTAAAATCACCTATGAGATTCATTGTCAAATGAGGATTTGAACTTGGATCTCCTGTGGAAGACTTGAATTGAGGTAGAGCAGGCCCAAACAATATATGGCTTTTAATCACATGCATCCTGCTAAGAAGCCTTCTGCAACCCATCATAATATTTTAAAAGATCAATAAATTATCACTACTGCCATGCTTTCAGGCCTTATCCCTAATGCCACTGTTAGTTCCAGCACTGTTGCCTCTCTAGTATCAACTAAACAGATGATTGGTGTACCAAGTATTTCATGGTGGCCATCAAGAATTTTTAATGTATTAATATGGTCCTCGTATAGGCCTGGGCTAGAGCATTAATTCCTATATGATTTCAAACTTTCTAGGGATTCTTATCTAAAATGAGCTCTTTTGGTGGTGATAAGACTTGATGGTGATTTTATGTTGTCCTAACTCTCTTCGTTCCCTTTGAGATTGATATACATTTTAGGTTAGAAAAAAAAATCAGCACAATAAAATACATGAAATAGAAGCCTGAGATGAGCAGCATAGGGAAAGTGAGGCAGAAATGCAAATGCCCGGCCATCTGGGTGACACTGTGAAGAAAAATAAATCTAGAAAGGAAGCAGCAATACTTGAAAAGACAATGACACCAATAAAGCTGAAATAATAAAATAATCTGCCTTTTTTATTTCTAAAATAAATCTGCCCTTAATGGTTTTTGTTTCTGTTGTTCAATTATGTCTGATTCTCTTGGAAAGTCCCTACAGTTTCTTGGCAAGGTTTTTCAGAAGTGGTTTGCCCTTAACTCCATCCTAAGGCTAAAAGCAAATGCCTAGCTCAAGGTCACCCATCTGGCTTCGTGCCTAAGGCAAACCCACAACTCACAACCTCTCAGCTTCTAGTCTGATGACTTAACCCCTACACAAAGTCTCTCTCTAATGGCTAGCACACACAACCTCAAATTAAAACTGGAGGTCATTTGGTACATATATGAGAAACTATTATGAAGAAACATTGCATCCATTGTTCAAATCTTCCAGTTTCTGTGGAGATAAATTCTGGATTACTGAAATGCTAAAATTGTTATATATTATTTACATGTTACACTACTTTGAATTTAATTGCTACTGAATGCCAATGCAAACCAACACTTCAATGATACAAACAGATAATAATCAGAAGAGATAGGAAAACATTTTGTGTATTGTTGTGTAGATAGGTAGTAACATCTGTGGTATCCCACCATGTTTTATTGGAGCAATTTAAAACTGAATAACTCACTATGATTAGGAAATTTAAAGAGGATGTTTATAATAAAAATGAATTTCAGACGTAAGATACAAAATTTTATTTTAACTGTGAGAATGCAATCTCCTTATTGATTTAACTTTTTCTATCTGCTACTACTTTGTTATGATAGTTTAAAACTTTAAAGTCTCCATACGATCACTGGACCATCAGTATACTTTGTTGTATGTTACCAAGAGTCACTTGTTTGTATCATAGGCAACATATAAATTTGTTGAATAAATACAAACATCAATTGTATGGATAGAATATAATAGAATGTCTTTGACTCTGGAGAGGCAATTCCATAAATACAGTGTCATCATCAAAAAGCTTTTTCTTTGGTGGGATGACCTGAAGAAAGACATCATTCAATGAAATTAAAATCTGGATAGGCACATATGGGAGAAGATGCTCCTTCAGGTGACTTAATCATAAACAATATAGGGCCTTAAAGGTCAAAAACATAACTTTGAATTGGATCCAGAAATATCAGCAAACAGTACAGATGGCAAAAAAAAAAAAAACCTAGCCAACTCAAGTAAATGGTCTAGCGACTCTAGCCATTCTGGTTTGAACTAACTGAAGTTTTCAGACCATTTTTAACGGCAGGCATGAGTGAAGGAGATTAATATATATGTTGATCGTAGACCATAATATTAATGCCGTATTTATTTTAAAATTATTAAAGTTTACAAATACAAAGATAAAAACCCACTACAAACAAGAAAAACATAAAAAAGTAGAGAAAATAGATAAGTAAAAAGGAATAGGAAAAATACATAAAAGAAATAGGGGGAAAAACAGAAAGGAAAGAAAAGAAAGGAAAAAAATGACTTCCCCTCTTTCTGGTCAAGCCACTCTTAACACATGCTCTAATACTTCAATTAAAAAAAAACTTTTCTTATGTCTCATCCTTTATCAATAGTCAAATTACAGAAGACACATCATTCAATCCTACTGGTAATCAGCAAAGCTTTATAAAGAGCTACCAAATATGTTATTAAAATGTATACATTTTAATTTTAATCGGAACATTCAGTTTCACTTTGTCTAAGAAATAAAGCAGAAGAATTTTCACTCTATTATAAACAAATCTTTAAAGTCTTGACATACAATCCTAGTCAAAAAGAAATCCATTAACAACTGTCAGAAACCATAACACATGCATTTTAACCCTTATCTAAGTAATATGTATCATACAGGAACCAAACTGAAGGACATGTTACATTTCTTTTATAAAAATATCAGCAATTTCATAGGTGACTTTTTTCAAAATTTTAGACAGAGAACGGATGCATTTGTTTTAATTTTTCAATGCACAGGGTTTTTTTTCCTTGCTATTATTTCACTCAAGTTTTCTTCCTGAAAATATTAACCCATATATAGGTACTTATGATACATATTTGGCAGTGAAAACAGATGAAAACAAAAAACCAAACAAAACCAAACAAAACCAGAAGGTTTCTCTGAAATCTCTTTATTTTTGATAGTGTAGTTTAAATCAAATAAGGTAATTAGCCTAGTCAGTTATTTTTCTAATATATTGATTTTATGAATGAGGCTCTCATTGATACTATTTGTAAACCGTTGATGATCTCATGGTTTAGTAAAAACTTCTCTGTCTTCACTAACATGATATCATTGTAGATATAGGGGAGAACCAAGGCTGAATCTGATGGTGAGGTTAAACATGTCATTAGTTTAAAGTCTCTATACAGCATAAAACAGTTAAGCCCATCCTCCCATGAATTCTGTTGACTCTTATCTGGCACCAATTTGCCATTAATAGGTCAGATTCTTGTGTATAGTAGCATGAAATAAACTTGCACTACTTTTGACTTTATCCAGCTCCTGGTTTCTTGCACCTGATGAACAACCACAGATATACTGGAAGAATTTGAGACAGAATCTATATCTTCTTTTTTTCTCCATGTCAAATTCCTGACACACTTTTTTTAACCAATTCCAAATCAGAAAGTTTAATTACAGTCAGATCCCTAAATCTGATCTCAAAATAACAGCAAGTAGAGATAGGGAGTCCTTCAGTTTGACATTCATTTTGTACTTTCAAAAGTTCAAACAGCAGAATCACTGTGTGTGTGTGTGTACGTGCATGCTTATGTGTGTGGGATGGGTGGGTAGGTGCTGCTTTCTATTTCTTGACTCAATGACTCAGATGTCATTACCTGGAGTTAGGAAAGGAAATTTGTGTCCTTCCTGAAGTATAGATAAATGGTTTTCAGCTTTGATGGGAAAGGACAAGTTTGATAGAAAGACCCTGGGATTTAGTCATGGATTTATTCAAAATTAAATCCTCTCAAACAGCTTTCAACATTGGGGGTCATTTGTCTCTCTCTCTCTCTCTCCCCTCCTTCTTACATACTTTTTAATGGAAATAAAGCTGCTCCTTCAAAATAAAAATGTGTAAACCAAAGGCAAAGGAGAGGATGCAGCCTTCAGCCCTGCTTTCTTGGGATAAAGAAGCCTTGATAGAAAGCCTTTTATATTCAGTGTTTTCTGTGCCCAGTCCATGCCATGAGAACTGCATTCAGCTAACTCACCCTGCCCCTTTCCTGTCCTCAAGGAAAGAGTCAGAAAACTTCTGAAAGAATAGTAGCAGAGAACAGAGTTTTTGGAAAGACATTCTCTCATCCCAGCCATAGGTGGCTGAACAAAGCAGTTGTTCTGTTTCGCTATGGTGGTCCTCCTCACCAGGCAACCCCTGCCAAATCATCTGTCAGTGCTCAGATGCTGCTGCCCAAACTTTATTCACTTCAGCACTATTTCTTTCTGTTAGTGCTTTAAATTGGGTCCCAAGGTTTCTGGGGCATGAGAATCTTTGCATCCTGGAAAATGAATAAAAGACCACTTCCATTCTCGGCAGTCAAGAACAGACTAAATTCTTTCTCTCTCTCTGGGGTTTTCTTTGTTATGAGTCCAGATATTGTCTAAGATCCAAGCCAGGCCAAACAAAAGCTGATTATCTCACCTTTTAAATAGAAGGATTGGAAAAGAAAAGCATTTGGAGTGGTGGAAAATCTGTGGCCTGCCACTTGACCAGCTTCTTAGAGTACAGTATTGCATGCAAATAAAAAAAAAGGACAGACTGGGGGGGGGGGGGAGGAACTATGATGCTGAGGCACAGACATAAATTAAGCCATTTGAGCTGTTATATGAAGGAATTTCATTCTTCATTCACAAGTATCTTCTGTCCAAGATTGCTGGCCAGGTAAAGAACAGTTGTGTATATTTCTTGGAGTCCCTAGACTTTGACACCCATTATCTTGAAAGGCAGTCAGGGATGAAATCAGGATTATTAATGGGGTTAGCAACTTTCATTTCAAGTTTAGTTTTGTTCTGAGAAGGAAAGTTGGAGAACATTACAGGTGTTGGAGTAGGTGCTGGTGGCAATATATACTGTATATAATGTGCATAATGTGTTGCACCAGCGTCCTATGTTACTTTAAAGACTAACCTTTTTTTGCTTTTTTTAATTTGTGTTTGGAGGTTTTGAATCTATCTGACTTTACTAGCCTAATATGTAGCCTCTCTGTGAATAAAGAACTGATTTCTCCTCAGATGTCATACTAAAACAATGGAGGAAAAGAAATCTTGGAAGATTTTTAAGTGGATGTTTAGAATGGAGTGGAATGGAACAGCAATAGCATTTAGACTTGTATATCACTTTACAGTGCTTTACAGCCCTCTCTAAGCAGTTTACAGAGTCAGTATATTGCCCCCAACAATTTGAGTCCTCATTTTACCCACCTCAGAAGGATGGAAAGCTAAGTCAACCTTGAGCCTGGTGAGATTTGAACTGCCGAATTGCAGGCAGCCAGCAGTTAGCAGAAGTAGCCTGCAGTACTGCATTCTAACCACTATATCACCATGGCTCATAATATATAGACTAGACTAGACTAGACTAGACTAGACTAGACTAGACTAGACTAGACTAGACTAGACTAGACTAGACTAGAAGATAATGGTTCCCCTTGCACATACGTGCTTTCCCAACTATTTGTTATTGGCCAAGTGTGATTAGACATTCAAGGAATTTTTCTATTGTGCATAAGAGCTCAGTGTACATACAAGCATACAAGTGATAAATCATGATCATACTCATAAAATTATGTTCATCATAAATAATAAGGTATGACACTTTGTGATAGTCATAGGATACTAAATAAGCAATCTACATAAATCATATTAGAATAGTAAGTAAACAATATAAATTATAAGATACAAGCAACAGTTATAGTCAAAAGAAGATAAGGAGACAGGGAATAGAGAAGATGAGAAGAATAATAGAATACAGCCTTACTAGATAGTTTGACAGTGTGGTGGGAATTAGTTGTTTAGCAGAGTGATGGTGTGGGGCAAAAAACTGTACTTGTGTCTAGTTGTTCTGGAGTGCAATGCTCTATAGCACCATTTTCAGGTTAGAAGTTGATAACAGTTTATGTCCAGGATGTGAAGGCTCTAGATATTTTCTAAATATTTCTTTATCCTTGGTGAAAGTGAATTTTTAGAACTCCCTGGAAATAAAATGCACATTTCAGACAGTGATGAAATATGCCCTCATAGTAAACTCATGTACCCTGCTAATAATCCATACATTAAATGTAAAGATGTGAATTAAAGCATGCTTTATTGCAGTGCTTTTATTTTTGCTTTTTGGAAAAAAAAAAAAGAAACATTCCTACGCTGTTCCTCGCATTTATATTGCTTTGTGTTCCAGGGTCTTGAGAAGTTTATAAAGCATTGTGCTGAAGTGCCATTAAATTAAAAAAGGAACCATGAGTAGTGCTGGGTAGAGAAATTATTTGGCATTTTTCTCCTAGTAGTTCTCATTCAGTTTGATGAATAAGGACTTGTTTTAGAAATTTACTTCAATGCCTTCCAACTTTTTCACATGCTAAGCTTTTGCCATCCAGCATCAAGGACAAATCATCCCAATAAAGAATGTGACTGATTCAGTGAAATTCCTGCACTGAAACAAGAAAACAAGACTGTTTTCTCTGAACATTTCATTGCCACCTCCACACGTCTGTTCAGCTGTCAGATTATTTCCAATGTAGTCTGAGTCTTTCTCTGAACAAGAACTCCATGAACCATTTCTCCAGAATTCCTCTTTTTTATTTATTGGCCCTGAAATAACAGGGAGTTGCCGAGATGGGACATGGTAAAGTGAGCAAGTATGACAAGAAAAATAACAGAAAAGTGAAAATATAGTCCAGACAGCTTCAGCTTGTTATTGAGGTGAAGAAGTTGAGAAGTATGTTTGCATCTCACTAAAAGTGTGGTGGAAACAAAAGTAGTCAGCCCTACAGTTTCTGCATTAGCTCACCAGGCCTTATGCCTTACGGATATTCTCAGAATTTATAGTCTAGATTCATGTTAGTTCAGAATACTGTAGAGCAGGGGTGTCAAACTTGATTTCATTGAGGGTTGCATCAGGGTTGTGTTTGACCTCGGAAGACTGGGGTGGGCATGGCCAGAGTAGACATGGCCAGATCAATGTCACTCATGTTGGGGGAGCCTATGGTGGCACAAGCACTCTGCCAGCAAAAATGGAGTTTGGGAGGGCCAGGCGCAGCCCTTGCGAGTTCTGTTTCTGGCTGTGAAGGCAACTCTCTGCCCTCTCCCTCCTGCAATGGAGCCCCATTTTTGCTGGCAGAGGCACCACTGGCCGTTCCTTCGCTGTTTCCAGGTTGGCCCCATGGACTAGATCTAAGCACCCATGGGCCAGATCCGGCCTGCTGGCCTTGAGTTTGCCAACCCTGCTGTTTCACTATATTGCTATTTGTTTTTCTTCAAACGACTTTTTTCAAAGGCTGTTGGTAAAAAAAAATATTTTCTTTCTTTCTTTCTTTCTGTATCATATCAAGACATGTGAATGGGAAACATATGATTAAACAAGGGCCATTTTGAGCTTCTTTGAGCTTGGTTGTTTTATTACAGACATCTCATTACCCAAACGAGGTAACATCATCAGTGCTAGTCTAACATTGATCACTAACACTGATGATGTTACCTAGTTTGGGTAATGAAACATTTGCAAGGAAACAACCATGCTCAGAGAGCACCAAGGACTCCACATTTCAATTCTGAGCTACAAATATTCTCCTTTACTGATATGACTAAAAAGGCTGGAACTGGGTACCCTTGAACAGTGTTTCCCAACCCCAATAATGTTCTCAAAATATGTGAGAACTTCAGCTCCCAGAACTCCCCAACTGGCTGTATGCAGTTTATACCTCTGGGACTAGAAGACATTGTAGACACATAAAAATGCTATGCCAGAACCTGCTAATATGATAAATAAATGACAGTATATTTCTGACACAATGAGAAAACTCCACTGAGTAACTGTTCCATATTTCCTGTTCCATTTCATTGATTGATGCTTGTGAAGGTATCATTCATTTCTAGGGATTCAGTTGTGAAGATGCATATTCCAAAGCATTAAAAAATTAAACTGGAAAAGCAAGGATCTGAACTGCCACATCAGCTTTATCTAAGCTCATACCCCCCAGATGTGCTGGACATTGGTCATCTCTAATGGTGTTTATGAGAATTGTATTAATGTATCTGAGAGACATAGACATATATTAGTTTAGTTTGACCAATGTTTAGATGTCTTCCAGTAATGGATGAGCACCTTATTCTCATTAAACCATCCATATTATGCCAAACTACCCAATTTGAATTAAATGGCAGAATATTTAATTTAAAATTACTTGTTGTGCCTCATGTGTTGATATAGCTTGAGTTATCGCTGGCCGTGGGAGGGGAGACTCTGTCCCCCACGGAAAGGGCTCGCAATCTGGGTGTCCTCCTGGATGT
>JAEANM010029157.1:0-10235 GCA_017656035.1 Myanophis thanlyinensis | reverse complement strand
AGCCACTGCACTTATTTTGAATTTTAATTTTGTTTTTAAATTGTTATATATCTGTGTTTTTTAAAAAGGCTGTACACCGCCTCAAGTCCTTTGGGAGGGAGGCGGTATAGAAGTCAAATAAAAAAATAAAATAAAAATATTGATTATTGTCTCCTAGTATGATTTGACTGCTTATTTGTACCCCAGGACTATCATTAAGTCTTATATCTTGTGATTCCTGATGAATGTACCATTTCCTTTAATGTACACTGAGAGCCTATGCACCGAAGACAAATTCCTTGTGTGTCCAATCACACCTGATCAATAAAGAATTCCATTCTATTCTTTGCAGGGGATGAAGACTTTTGAGAGATGTTAAGTGCAAGGCAGAGTCCCTCACAGTGTTGGAACAGCCAAGTACAAATGAAATTAAAGCTAAAAATCTAACTGAGGGGAGTTGTAGTATCCTTGTGGGACTTCCCAACCCGTTCTCATCTCTTCCACTACCCCATCCACATTCCGTGAAATCAGTACTGATCCCCTCAGAGCTATTTTGAAAGAAAATTAAAACAAATGCTAAGGAGAAAGGAAGAGGATCTTCACCCACACAGCCAAGGACAGCAAGAGAAGTGAGTTTTAACTCAAATACTTGTTTTGTGGAGTGGCCTCTTGGTATTCTGGGAAAGACCAATCACGATAACGAAGCGAGATGACACCAAGCGTGAGAGGTTCAGAAAGCGATGGTAAAGCAATAAAAATACCTGTTACAGATAAAATGAAAGAGGCTGCACAATAAATAAGAAAAGGGAAAAAGCACGTGCAGCAGAGATGGAAATATATCTATCTATCCGTGGACAATGCTTTCAGCCTACCTGGATCCTTGTAAAAAAGATTAATCCAGTGCAACACAAAGCCTCTGGGAACACAGGGGGTAATTTATTGACAAAAGCAGTAACCAGTGGAGAGAGTAAATGTGTACGTTAGTATTCATGCCTGAGCATTCAAATCAGGTAGAAGGAATCCATCATTTTAATTTTTCTAAAAAATTTAATCTTGAATTATTTGTTTTTAAATGTTTCATTAGATTGATTAAACTGTATGCTATCCAGAACCTCTCTGTGAGGGAGATGAGTGATTAAGAAGTTTGATATAACTAATAAAATAAAATAAAAACAGAAGAGGAGAAGGAGATACCATGTTATGAAAAGAACATTGCAGAAAAGGGAATAGCTCAGCAAATTATGAGAGATGCTGGCAATCAAAAGCAGGTAACACCCCCCCCTTCCCGGGATTACATGTAGGCTCCCCCCTACATGTAGGGATTACATGTAACACCCCCTCTTCCTGGGATTACATGTAGGACTCTCTCTCCCCCCTATTATAGCCACTGAGCCTATCAGGAAAAGGAAGGCAGGATATGTTATGGATCCTATCAATTAGGAATGTTCTTCTAGTGGGATTACGAAAAAGGGCCTTCTTGGTGGTTTCTCTAAAATGTTTGTTCTCTATGAAACATCATTCCCCCCTGAGGTAAGATTGGCTCCCATCCTGCTGCTTTTCCAAAAGGCCCTAAAAAGGTGGAGATCAGCCAGTCATGTGGTTGATTTGATTTGTGTTTTTGCTGCCACGGGCAGTGGTGAGGAGGGGATTTTGATGGATTCCAGAGTCACTGATGTATGAGTTGGGCAGCTATGTAAATTTGTTTAATACATAAATAAGAATAAATATAGCCTCTTAGGATCATCATTCAGTTATTGATAGTGCGTAAAGTTCATAGTGTTTTCCTCAGGTAAACAAAACCTGATGCCTGTCCACAGGCGGGAAGATAGTAAAAGACCCCAGCCACCCCAACGATGGACTGTTTTCCATGATGAAGTCAGGAAAGCGCTTCCGCTCCCTGAAAGCCAAAACAGAAAGACTGAAAAGAAGCTTCTTCCCACAAGCAGTTCAATCTCTAAACCACCGCACATGAAATGGTCCTTGAAGCCATAACGGACATTGTACCTTGTGACTGTATTAGTCATTGCATTTTGTATTCTGTATCTGTATTGTATCTGACATT
Organism: Myanophis thanlyinensis; assembly: GCA_017656035.1. Classification (NCBI taxonomy): domain Eukaryota; kingdom Metazoa; phylum Chordata; class Lepidosauria; order Squamata; family Homalopsidae; genus Myanophis; species Myanophis thanlyinensis. The sequence goes on along the minus strand of JAEANM010029157.1, from coordinate 8,194 downwards.
GTGTTATCCCTTATCCATTATTCCCTCTCCTCTCTATCCAACCTACTCTCCACACTCTCTACAGCAGGGGTGGGCAAACTTTTTGACTCGCGGGCCACAATGGTTTCTAAAATTTGACAGAGGGGCCAGGCCAGAATAGGAGAATGGTGTGTTTGTGTGAATTAATATAAATTAAATGTAAAAACCATTACATGAAAAGATTTGGCCTTTAACAGGCAGCAAAACACCATTCTGCTTAGTTTATCGGCTTTTCTGGGCTCTCCTTCCCTGAACCGGGTCTTCCTTGAAACTGCAGGGTTCCTGCTAGTAATTAGTTCAGCGGGCCGGATTAAAAAGCCCAACGGGCCGGATGTGGCCCGTGGGCCATAGTTTGCCCATGTCTGCTCTACAGTCTACCTTCCTTGCTTCTTAACATCCTAAGGTCAAGGGTGCTTGCCTAAGCCAGTGGTGGAGAACCTTTTACTTACCGCATGCTGAAAAGTACGTGCTTTGCGCATGCCATCTGCACTTGTGTGCAGCTCCTCCATGTGCGCTGCATGTGCAACCGCACCATCTGTGCATGCATGCAGCTTTTGCACATGCAATGCACATGTGCTACACACAGGCACTCATGTGCAATTGCGTGTGCATGCACAGGAGAGCTCCAAAGACCAGCTGGATTTCCTGCTGCAATCGCGTGAATACACAGCGGAGGCCCGAAGACCAGCTGGGTCTCTGCAATCGCACATGCATGCATGTGCAGTTGCATGTGCATGCTCAGCTGGAGGTAAGTTGGCCAACAGCTTGTGTGCCCAGGAAGATGGTTCTGCATGCCACCTGTGGCACCCATGCCACAGGTTCGCCATCACAGGCCTAAGTATTTCATTACACACCGTATTGTGTATGGCTGTGTACGTGACAAATAAAATTTGAATTTCAATTTGATTAAGTGTTTGTCCTTTCTTTCCCTCCAATTAAGATTTGAATCCTACCTTTCCTTCAAAGTGACTTTCACGGTGTTCTCTCTATAGTTAGAAATAGCCTTGGCTGAGAGACAGTGGCTGGTCCAAAATCACTCAGAGAATTTCCATGGGGAGGGTGATCTTGAATGTGGGTTTCCTAGACCAAGACCTTCACCCCTCTACTATCCTGGCTTCTTTACAATCTTTGGAGAGACCTGTTCAGTTGTTGTTAGGCCTCAAAGCCAAGAATGACACATGTGATTCTTTCAAACTGGGTTCTTTATTGTTTGCACATCAATAGACAGAATCTTGCCAGACTGAGGACTCTACTATTTACATATATGAGAACTTTTAGGGAAGGGTTAGTTTCATATTCTTTCTTTCACACAAAATATCTGGGCTGAGCTCTCTTATTTTTCCAGAATCTTCCCATCTCACCCCCAGGAACCAACCTTCCATCATAGTTGTATAGCCCACAATTTTATTCACTCAACTTCAATAACTGGCCAACTTAATCAGTTGATTCCTCTGCAGAGATTCACTCTCTGGCATACCAGCCAATTTTCTACAATGTCTTTATTATCGGTGAGAATAGGGATGGGCTACTGAATCTCCAAGGCTGCATACTACACCCAGACTACAGTTCTGAAAGTTTTACAGTCTCTTACCATCATGAATTTAATGACCAGTCAGTGCCATCCTAACAGGCTGTGTATAAGCCTGTTAGATTTATCCATATTTTCTTGACACAACCAGATGCGGAAGTGATGAAAAATGGTGAGCTTTAAATTTGACTTAGTGTAGCTAAAAATAGGAACACTCACCCCCAGCAAATCCTGACTTTGCCCTGTGTTATACAGGCTTCCTTTTGTTGCATCATTGTCACTTGTCTCTTAGAAGACAAGAGATGATGGATAGAAAGGCAAGGGTTTTTAATATAATGGTGGAATGATTAAAAATTAGAATATAGGTAGAAATAAGAGAATGGGGGAATATTAACATATACACTTTTATATAATAAAATAAAAGCAATAATAAAATGGAAAATCAGAGGATGAATTATGGTATTATTATGTATGTTTAAATAATATTATGATTGGCTTCGGAATAATATATTGAAATATTGAACAACTAAATAATGAAAGAGTATACCTTAATACAAATATGTGTATTAGCATCAGAATTACATACACTAGATGAATTTAACAAATATGATTGGTATTATTATGTATGTTTAAATAATATTGTGATTGGCATTAGAATAGTACATCGAAACATTGAATAATTAAATAATGAAGGATTGTATCTCAATACAAATATATGTATTAACATCAAAATTACATAGGTTTGATTAAGGTAACGTTGTTGTTGTTGTTGTTGTTGTTGTTGTTGCTTCTATTACAATGAATGACGCCCAGGTGTCACATGTTCCTGCAGTGATATAGATGTATGTGCAAAATAAAATAAAATAAAAACTTGGTGAAAAAAGAAGACATTAAGTGACTTACAGACATCATTGTTAATGTTACTTCTTTAATATTTCATCTTCTTGAGGAACTTTTCTTTGCTTCTGATGTATATATTATTTTCATTGCTTTTTAACATTTTAGTGACATTGTTTATGTTCTTTTCTTTTCTGGCACCGACACTGGTTGACTTGCCACCCATTTGCCAAGTCTGAATTCCTTATTTACAGAAATTGGAAGGGACCTTGGAGGTCTTCTAGTCCAACCCCCTGCTTATCCTATACCCGTGATGGTGAACCTATGGCATGTGTGCCACAGGCGGCATGCAGAGCCATCTTGCTGGGCACACAAGCTGTCAGCCAACTTACCTCCACCTGAGCATGCACAGGTGATTGCACATGTACACATGCATGATTTCAGAGACCCAGCTGGTCTTCGGGCGTCCGCTCTGCATGCGTGCAATCACAGCAGGAAATCCAGCTGGTCTTTGGAGCTCTCCTGCACATGCACACGTGATTGCTCATGTGTGCATGAGTGCCTGCATGCAGCATACATGCATTACATGTGCAAAAACTACATGCATGTACAGATGGTGCAGTTGCACATGCAGCACACATGGAGGAGCCGCACACATGTACTGGCATGCACAAAGCATGTACTTTTTGGCACTTGGTAAGTAAAAGGTTCACCACCCCTGGACTAGAAGATATCCGAGGTATCCTTCCAAGTCTTTTATTCCATGTTCTATCCTACACTGCAGTGAACAGGATCTGGGGAATTCTCTAAGAACCATTTTCATTTCCAGCTGGTTTTCGCTCTGTATGCACGTGATTGCAGCAGGAAATCCAGCTGGTCTTTGGAGCTCTCCTGCACATGCACACACAATTGTTCATGTGTGCATGAGTGCCTGCGCGCAGCATGCATGCATTGCATGTGCAAAAGCTACATGCATGTACAGATGGTGCGGTTGCACATACAGCACACATGGAGGAACTGCATGCAAGTGTGGATGGCACATGCAAAACACATACTTTTCGGCACTTGGTAAGTAAAAGGTTCACCCCCCACTGCCCTACACCATTCCAGACAAATGGCCATCCAACCTCTTTTTTAAAAAACTCCACTGTTGGAACATCCATATCTTCTGGAGATAAGCAATTCCACTGATTAATGGTTCTTATTGTCAGAATATTGGATCTCTCTTTGAAAATCTTCTAGCTGTTACTTTTTGTTCTGCCCTCAGGTGTTTTGAAGAATAGGTTGACACCCCCCCCCTTTTCTCTGTGACAACCCCTCAAATATTGGAAGGCTGCTATTATATCACTCCTCCTTTTCCCTTTAATACTATTTACATTTATTTATGTATTTATTTAATCATGTTTGGTTGCAGCCCTTTGGGCAAAAACTGGCACATCGCTGTCAACAGCATTCTAGAGTTTCTTTTCTTTGTGCTAAGATTGTCAAAACAGTACCAGCACTGCTTTTCCCTCAAACATCCAGCAATTGTGGTATAATTTGAGCTATTCCATTTCCTTCATCAAAACCGTTTAAGGGAAGGCCGTAAAATCGACACACACATTTCCCTGTGTGTCAAGCTGGCTGCTGCTGATACCCTGCTTCTATGAAAGGGATGTGGGATAGAGGCACTGAGATGCTACTTTTCCATATACCTGTTATGGCAACTAGATTTATCAACACTATGGTCTTGCTTCAGAAGATGCTCAAAGCTGAGAATTCCCACAGAGCTTTTGCTGATTGAGGTTTGAATGGATTTGCAGGAATGAAGTTGAATTAATTCTTGGTGGATAATTCGTTTCAAAAATTTAAGTTTATAGATTCTTACTATGGATATTTTATCATTTATCTTATTGCAGATGTTTTACGACTGCCTAAATTCAACTCTTATATATATATATATATTATGTCTACAAAGTTGCTAATGGCCAGGACTCCTATAGGATTTGGTGATATACTGGCTGAAGAATTTAACAAATACTTGGATTGTTTAATTCATTCATTAATTGGCCAAACCCTAGGTGAAACTTTGGTGATTTCCACTAGCAAATTAGAAATATACTATACATTCAGTCTATTTATACTAGTATTAGTTGTATTTTTACTAGAGTTTTTTAATAGTATTTTAACAGTATTTTAGCAGATTTGTAGTAGTATTTTTAGCAGAAAGAAAATTTAAGACTGCCACCCTCCTTCAGACTGGAGATTTTCTGGGTTGCGGAGATTTTGGAAATCAAAATATGTGCTGATACAAGGTAGCTATCAGAAAGAGCATCATTTCAATCTAAGCCTGTTGAAAATATTAATGATTTCAGAAACGTTTTAGGGATAGCTTTGTATATCTATTTTAAATTAACCTACAGGGTACTTAGCTGTCCAAAGTATTGAGTTCTTGTCATTACAAGTAATTTAATAATGGGCCTCTTTTCCCCTTTTTTCTTCTCCTTTTGGCAGCTGATATAAACAGCAAGGTTAATTACCTGTGGAAGAAAAGATTAGGTAATCCAAAGTTAAACTCCACAAGGCCCTGTAGCTAATTGATTTCCCACAGAAACAGATAAAAAAGTCTTTCTTAATGAAGACACACTTTCAATGTTTCGTTTACATTTGTTAACTTTAAATTTCCATGCCTGAGAGAATGAATCAGCTCGTGCATTCATTCATTCTTGTAAAGTCTGTAGCTTCAAGTGTTCAGCTTCTTTCAACCCACTTCCCACATCTCCATTCCAGCAAGGATGGACAAACTAATTTACGGCCAATGAACAATAATTGAAAATGTGTTTTCAAACCATTTGACTGGGATGATATAAGGTCTCCTGCCTTGCAGAAGGAGTTGGACTAGAAGACCTCTAAAGTCCCTTCCAGACCTATGATTCTATGTTCTATAACAATTTATTTACTTTTTAAACAGAGCATAAGAATATTTGTTTTTCAAAAGGCAAGTGGCCTTTCTTGGTTTTTTCCCGTGAAATCATTTTGCTTCTCATCCAAGAAGCTTTTTTAATTCTCCCAAAAGCTTCTTGGATGAAATGCTAGATGTTTTCAAGGAAAAAAAAACAAGGGAGTCCACTTACTTTTTGGAAAAAAAAAAACCCCACCTTTGGAACAATCACAACCTGGATGATTGAGTACCTCCATAGCATAAGAATAGGCACTATTTAATCAGCTTTAAATGTTTTCTTCCCAAGTACATATTTCTTCTTCATTTGCATGAAGCGCTGGGTCAGATCATTCAGAAGTATGAAAGCCAACTGGTAGCAAAATTTTAATCTGCTGGAAAAGTGTCAGTTTCCCTCTTAATGTTCAAAAATTGAATTTGTCAGTGTGCCTGTCTTGAAGGACAATCTACAAGGGGTAGATGTGCATGACCTTGGCTATGTGTTTGTTGAATGCTTAACTAGAGGAGTGAGGCCGAGAAAGATAGGCTTCACTCAGGTCCGCAGTTTAGGCGGGAAAAACAGTTGAATGTGATTGGTTGAGCCGTCTGACAGCTTGCTTATAAAAGGACATGCTGTCAGACAGAAAGTTGCCGGGTTCTTGCTTAGATAATAAAGCGTTGAAGTTGAAGATCTGCCTCTGTCTCTAATAGTATCTAACAGTTTGTGTATCTATATTTGGTTGAAGGTCATTGCAGTGGTGAAATTAATTTTTTTTTACTACCGGTTCTGTGGGCATGACCATTACCAAGCACAGAATTACCATTACCATTACAACTTCACCAAAGTTACAATGTAATAAGGCGAAAGGCAGGTTCTGTGAGCAAGGCAATAAAGATTAGGCTAGAAACAACTGCCCTATTTACAGGATTAACCCTGTAAAGTTAATCTAAAATTGCTGAATTTCACCTCTTGGTCACTGTCAAGGTTCCAAGTAACAAGCCCAATGCAATCAAAACTCTGAGGCCGAGAGGTTCCTCAAAGTAAGAATTTATTAGGAATGTCATATTGGAACATCTGGGGAAAACCCAACTCTGAAGGACCCGAGATTCCCTCAGCCAAATAAAAACCCAAAGTTCTTGCCTCCAGGTTACACGTCCATCACATGGCCTAATTGTCACAATCGTCACTCTAGCTGGCTTTAGTGCATGCATTCCAAACATCCTTGGCTCCCATGGGAAAGAATGTTATTTTGACTACATGGCTACATATTCCCCCCCACCCCCAGCTATCTCTATCTCCCCCCCACTCATATTCCCACAGCTCTGACTGGCATTGTGGCAGCCCTGAAGATGCTCCCAAAATGGCTTCAGGGCTGACAGGCTGTTAAAAATGCTGAGCTTGTCGACTGGGAAGCTGGGTTCAAGACCCGAGTGCCACACAAAAAGTGAGCTCCTGTCCTTGCCCCGGCTCTTGTTTATCTAGCAGTTTGAAAGCATGCAAATGAGAGTAGATAAATAGGTACCATTTTGGTGGGGAGGTAACAGCGTTCCATGTGCCTTTGGCACATAGCTTTGCTGTCCACATGACAATCCTGGCTTCTTCAGCTGAGAAATGGAGATGAGCACTATCCCCTAGAGAGCCATGACTAGATAGGGAAATCTTTATCTTTTTATATTTAATTGATTCAAGTATTTGATATTTGAAACCTTTACCTTTTTATATTTGATTAGCTGCTGGACTGCCTTTTCACTTTCTTTCCTGTAAAAGTATAGCCAATAAATAAGAAAAATGGTTTGTCAAGGGGTTGATGAATTAGCCAAATTTGAGTTTGTTCAGTTTGTCCCTTTCCTCTCAGTAAATTTAAGTTTTACCACACTGATTTGAAGATTTGGTGAAAAAGAAAATCCACACAAAATTTCATATACATTTTTTTTTTGCAAGCGTTTCTTAGCACACATGTCTTTCTGCCAGCTATTTTCTGCTGATAATGTGTTTTTGTGTTTCTCCTAACACACCTGTTTCTCTTGGCTGTTGGTGTGCATCTTTGGAGTTGTGTACCACACTGCAGCATTCTGATAAATGTTGACTCCATTGCTTTCCAGTTTGGGGAAATAAGGATTAAGGGTATTTTCTGCTAAGTTTTGGATTGAATTACTGTTGCTTGGTTAGTAGAAGAGAGAAATTTCATAGAGCTAGTTCAAAGGACTTGAAGTAATATTAAGAAGCCACATCCCACAGAATTGGATTGGACTCAAATGTTAGCCTCAGGAAAGAAAGTGGCTTTCACTTTTAATTGAGCTAAATAAGGATTTTAATAAATGTTGACTATGTGCTAATGGTGACTACCAACCTTACTAATGTGAAGAGTGCCAACTATGCAGCTGGAAAACTGGGCACTAGCTCATCTTATTTTTCACAATTCCTTACAAAGAATGCTGATTTACAATGTAAGAAGTGTTGAGAGCAGTAAAAAATTAATAACCACAAGCATTTATCTGCAAACCTCATCAGAAAACTGTAAGACGATCCTTATTGGATCAGATGAAAGTATCCCAGCATTGTACAACCTGAACCCAAAGGTACCAATTCTATACCTCCAAGTACTGGATGTAGCACTCCAAATTCATGCCTCAAATGTTCCACTGAGTTGCACTTCTGGGGACATTGTGAATATTATCTGATGACAAGAAATGTTAGCTGATTCTTGTTTTATGTTTTAGGGCTGAACTTTGCTTGCTGGTCTAATTTAATGAAATAAATTAAAACAACCACATTCAAAATAAGTCAAATAAACTGAAATAAGTTAAAAGCCAAGATAAATACAGTGGTACCTCTAGATAAGAATGCTTCATGTTAAGAAAAATCCAAGATACAAAGGGTCTCTTGAAAACTA
>JAEANM010029156.1:0-10236 GCA_017656035.1 Myanophis thanlyinensis | reverse complement strand
TGTGTGTTTTCTGGAAAAAAGATCTCTTCCTAAGAACTAAAAAGAGGAGAGGTTAACCATTGAAAATGGTAAAAATAAAATACTGGGCGAACAGAAACAAAAATGAATGTAGCAATGATCAGCTTAAGCAGTGCTTATGAGAAAAATAGAAAATAATCAGAAATATAAAATAACTGCTTGACAGCAATAGCACTTAGACTTATATACCACTTCACAGTGCTTTACAGCCCTCTCTAAGTGGTTTACACAGTCTATTGCCCCCAACAATCTGGGTCTTCATTTTACCAACCTCGGAAGGATGGACAGATGAGTCAACCTTGAGCCAATGGTAGGATTATTAAAAGACATTTAGAAGTTAAAACTGAATATGATGCAAGGTTATAAAAAGCTTTAAATCTGATAAGCAGAAACACTGCAGACAGGACTCAAAGTCGTAGCAGTCAATCAGATCAATATTTGATATAAATACCACACTCTTCTGGCTCTGATGCAATTGAATGCCATTCATTTCTTCAGTTTTATTTTTAAACTTTGTATTATTCATGTGTTCTAATATACATTAGGATATACAATTTTTGTACACACTTACCATATTTTTCAGTGTATAAGATGCACTTCCCCCCCCCCAAAGTGGATGAAAATTGTGGTGTGCCTTATACATCGAATACAGCTGTTTCTGGCCTCCCGAGCCCCCACCTGCGTGTCCCGTTTTCACCAAAAACAGGCTGGTTTTTTTGTGAAAACAAGCTGTGTGGAGGCTTCTGGAGTCCTGCAAAATGCCTCTGGGGGCTGGGGAGAGGGAATACAAGATGCGTGGGGGGGGGAGCCAAAAAATGGGTGAAAACAGGTAAAAAAGGGGTTGTTTTTGGTCTCCCAATTCCCTGCACATCTTGTATTCTCTATCCCCAGCCCCCAGAGGCATTTGGCAGGGCTCCAGAAGCATCCATATGGCTCGTTTTTGCCAAAAAATGGCCCATTTTTTGCCCGTTTTTTGGCAAAAACAAGCCATCCAGAGGCTTCTACAGGCCTGCAATGTGCCTCAGGAGGCTGGGGGAAAGGAAAACAAGATGCGCGGAGGCCAAAACCTTTTTTTCTTGTTTTCCTCTTCCAAAATCTCGGTGCCTCGTATACTCTGGTGCGTCTTATACACCTAAAAATATGGTAGCTATCTTCAGAATGTTTCTGCCAGAAAAGAGGCACAAATAGCATGTACAGGAATTATCTTTCCTTAAAAAAGATGGACTAGGAATTCATAGCCATTTTTTCTGTTGGAGATGACTATCAATCTATATCCCATCCAGTTATTGCAAGGAAGAAAGAAGGAATGCTCACTTCTGTATTGTGGCTTCTTTGTCCAGTAGCTGGCAACTGGACTTTGTCTTTTCAGTATCTTCAGAAGGTAACTGGACTTTGTTTTTTCCATGAAGACATTTTCTTAAGCTGAAGAAGCTTCTTGGATGAGAAGTGAAACATCTTCAAGGAAAAAACAAAGTCCAGTTGCCTTTGGAAAAAAAAAAAGCAGTTTTGGGACAACCATGATCTGGATGACTAAGACTCTCCATAGATATTTTGGACTAATGCTCCAAAAAGATGAATTAAAAATTCTGCTATTCCCCAGCAAGATAGAAAAAAAAAAAAAAAAACCTCTGAGAGCTAGGTAATTATATATTCTATTCCACATAACAGCAAAAACCACCATCTAGCACCTAAGTGTGCTATTGTTCAATAGTTCAATCAGTTATAATATCTGAGTACACGTAATTCACAGAAAACTGCCTTGCACTACGTTAGTAAACTGGCCCACTAGCTTCAGTATTTTTTTACTGTAACTAGATATGCTGAGAGTAAACCAGAGATCTGCATGCAAAACATGTATCCCTCCTGAGCTACAGCTTGGATCTGATCAAACTCATTATCCAGAATTCCAAATCAGTCAATTTCACCTCTGCATCCTGTCCTATATTATGTGAATGTCACCTCTCTATAATTCATCATTTGCTCCTTGTTTTGGTTCTCAGGAAACCACTCGGATCCAGAGTTCAACTGCACATAACACAATGCTGCCTGGCACACAGGAAACATTAACATTACCTTTCAACATGACAGGCAAGTCCCATACTTTGAAATAGAATCTCCCAGCCATGAAACACAAATAAAGCCTTTTTCTACCCCAAGCAAGACCAGTCCTGTAAATGAACTGCACACAAAGAGAAAACAAACAGTATAGAATGTCCTCTAGCTTTTGTGTGCTGAAAACCCAGTGTTTCAGCTTACATACGGCTGCCTCTCCTATCTATTCCATCAGTGTGACATACCATGTAATGTGAATCTTTACCTTCCATTTCCCACCCTTTTCCTTTTTAAAAGTCAGTGTGTGCAAGAGAATTAGTCAACCACTTCACATTGTTATAGTCAAGTGGGAAAAGCATTGTACAGAATTGCAAGATTTAAATCTAGTTGATGAATAGGCAGCTACTTTTTAAGTAACCTGTCCAGACATAATCCCCCCTCTTCATTCTCCATGATCTAAAAGCACTTCAGGAACACTCAGCATCTCACCAATATGAAATATTTGGAGAATCTTTCACATTATCAGTCTAGACGTAGGCTGATTAATAACCAATTAAATGGATCCTAGTTTAAAAGCCATCTATCAAAATGATTACACCACTCAGTTCAATGTATTGTTATAATGTTTTCTATTTAGAATTCAGAATCAAATCTATTACAAGAATGTTCCATGTCTGGCTCATGGCAAAAGGCTTTTTTATGCTTCTAAATAAACTCTAAGCGTTTAAGAGTAGCATGATTTTTTTAAACGCTGAAGTTGCTCAACTGCTGAGATCACTGATGAGACAGATCAAACTCTCACAAAAGTTATAAATACTTTTTTTTCCGATGTAAAGAATCACAGTATAATAAATCCTCCACTCTGTTATACTCCTTCAGCCTACCAATATGTCAGTTCTGTTCTTTAAAATGTGACAAATACTTGTGTATGTCATTGGAGGCATGGATTTTTGAACATCAATTTTGGCCCCAGTTAAAACCAGCACTCTCTACATCAGCCCATATAAGATAGAGCTGTTTTCCTAACCGTGTTTTCTATCAATCCCCAAACCAAATCCCAAACAGTATGCAGACCTATGCCAATTTTAGTTTGAACAGAATTCAAGTAGACACTTTTAAATGTTTTGCTAGGGGTGGCACAGTGGCTTAATGATGCTGGAGCTGCTGGCCATAAATGGTCTGCACTCCAGCAGTTCAAGACCAGTTCCATGAGATGGTGTGAGTGCCTGTCATTCAATCCCTAGCTCCTACCCTTTCAGCAGTTTGAAAGCATGCAAAGTTGTGAATAGATAAATAGGTACCACATCGGAGGGGAACCTAGCTGCATTCCCCACGATGCACCAAGTACAGACACAAAAGCACTGAACAGAATGAGTTAGCAATCTAGGCCAGGGGTGTCAAGGCCCATGGGCTGGATTTGGCCTGTGGGCTGCTTAGATCTGGCCCATAGGGCCACCATGGAAACAGTGAGGGACCAGTTTTCAGTGCCTCTGCCAGTGAAAACGGGCTCCCGAGCTCTGTTACCTGCTGCAATGGCCTCCTGCAACCCTCTGCCAGCAAAACGCCCTCCCAAGCTCCGTTTTTGCTGGCAGAGGATTGCAGGAGGCCATTGCAGCCAGTAATGGAGCTCGGGAGCCCATTTTCACTGACAAAGTGCTCAGGCTGCCACAGGCATCCCTGACATGAGTGACATCAAGCTGGCCATGTCCACCTTGGCCACACCCATCCTGCCCCCCGAAGTCAAACACAACCCTGATGCAGCCCTCAATGAAATTGAGTTTGGCACCCTTGATCTAGGCTGTCAGGACTGTATTGTGTCTAGCATGCGTAGGTTTCCCTGACATTGTAAGCCATATACTAAACAAATAAAATAAATGTTTTGCTAGAGTACCAAACATAAACCCTCAATCTTTTATCGCTTGTTCATTTTTTTCCCAAACACTAAGAATGAGCAACTACTCCGTAGCAAGTCCACATTTTTAAAAAAAATTCCTGAACACTGAAAGCTGCAGGATCACCTGGAGAATTTTCTGCAGGCCAGAATTTTCAGACCCCTTTTGACAATGCAGAGTCATCACAGAGAAACTCTTGAACTTGAAGATAAAAGGTAACCAAGTCAAATATGTTGTACCAATGCAGCCAATAGGCTTGAAAATGACATAGTGAAGTACAATATGGATCCTGTATATCTTTTTGTATATTTAATCTAAAATAGTACAACCTTATGCCAGCAGTATGATACCATGTCTCAACTAGATAATCTTATGGGCTTAGGGGATTAGACTATAAAAGGGTTAGGGTTAGGGATGCAGATTGCCAACCCATGTCCTATACACATACGTACAAGTAGTACTCGATTTATATCCACAATTGAGCCCACAATCTCCATTGCTAAGTGAGACACTTGTTAAATGGGTTTTGCCCCGTTGTATGACTTTTCCTCTCTCGGTTGTGAAGTGAATCAATGCAGTTGATAAGTTAGTAACCCGGTTGTTAACGATTAGTCACTTAACAATGGTTTGAAGTTGTGAAGGATTGCAAAAAAGCTACTTATGACCCATCCTCAAAGTTATGACTACACACGCCCCTGTGGTCACATGACTGAATTTTGGGCTCTTGACAACTGACTTGTATTTATGGCCAGTTGCAGCATCCTGCAGATTCATGGTCATAATTTGCAACTTTTTTGAGGTTTTCCACTACAGTGGCAACTATGGTGACTCATTCAACAACCATCATAAAAACAGTTGTAAAATCAAGCCAGGTCATATAGTGACCTGCTTAATGACTGCAACAACTTAACAATCAGTATTTCAGTATTTCAGGCTCAATTGTAGTTGTAAGTCAAGGACTACCTGTAGAACAGGAAGGTTAACCTTTTTGACTTCTAATTTTCTGAGTTGAAAATATATTCGTAATCGATGGCCCTAATAAGACATCAAAATAAATATTACTGAATTTTATTTATCTCCACCTCTTATCCCACTGAAACTAAAGGGATGAATCTAGTCTCTCTTTTTCCCTCCATTTTTCCACAACCAATCAAATAATAGATGGACTTCCACTATGAATTTCTTCTACCATACCATTTTCCTATGTTACACGTTTTGAGGACATGCTGCTCCAATGGAGAATCTGAGAAGTTGAAAAATAATGACCAGGAAGTTGTGATTTTCCCATTCACCTCAAATTTAGGTAGGTTAAAAAAAGTAATGCAATTGACTCAGAACAGTCATGGAAGAGGTACTTCAAGATGAGAAGCTTGTTTTCCAAAAGCTGATCCTTTGTTTAACCCTTTTTAGCTAGCAACATAGTTCCCTAGAGGAGTTGCAATCAACAAGCCTCTCGTTTACTATCATTTACCTCATGGTATTATCATGAGGATTTTTTATAAAAGGAGAGACAATTCCTTTTAGAAAGGAATTACAGTTAAAAAACACACACATAAGAGTGAAAAGTAAACTAACAATTATTGGAATTACCCAGACCATTTAAGCAACATATAAGGCAAAATCATTTTCTTTTATTTTTGTAATTTGCCTCATATTTAACAAACTAATGATCCTCTCATTTTGTTACTGGATCACTGCATGTCCATTGTCTTGGCTTATTTTATTCAAGTTGGCCCAATCAGAGAAGCCAATCAATCATCTCTATGTCTTAAGGCACAGCCAAGAATAGCAGATAGAAGTAAATCCTCTTACCATATTTGTCTCCATCTTCTCCTTTGGCACTGATCCGCCTTCCCAGCACCTGGATATGCTTCCCACTGGTTCGGCTGTACAGCTGATAAAGTCTGAGCTGCTTCCTGCTGACATCGTCTCGTGCTCGTGTCTGATTTTCCACATGTATCCGAAAATCCACATTTTCTTCAGCAACAAACATCTAATTTTCAAAACGAGGAAAAACAAGCCATAAACGATGATGCCATTTTCAACACAGAGATGCCAAATAGCACAGTTGATACTTTGTCTAGCCAACTTTCAGAAGCTTGTAGACATTAAGGTTGATGCTAGCTATTGGAATCTGCAAGATGACACGTTAAGAGCTAAAGTTGATTTGACCTGTTTCAAGAAGGACTGGCTAAAAATTCTGGGAATATTCTTGAGGGCTAGGAGAAGGAACAGCTGCAGCAGCTAGGGCAACAGTCAGATAAAAGACATCTCAGTCCACAGAAGGAATGGAAGTAGAAAAAGCATCTTCCAGGTTCTCTGGAAATTAAAGGCAGGAAAAAAGGAGAAATGTGTTCAGACTTGCAATATTTTGTTATGATAACCTTAAATAAGGGTAGTGTTAGTAGTCATGGTTTTGGTTTCTTCTATGGACTACTTTGAATGGTACTTCATTCTACCATTCAGTCCTACCTTGAAGGGCATGACCTCATGATGTTCTCTGTTGGAGAATAAGTTACTAGGTTGAAGCTCCTTTTCATTCCATCTGAAATCATGGAGCTAAGAGCACACAGTGTTGAATGACAGTGCCAGAAAGCTACAGGTAGCCCAACTCAAGCCTTATGTTGACATCCAGCAGTACATTCCCTTGGCCCCCAGAAAGTCTATTCCTAATCCTATTGACATCAGCATGTTGCAAAATCCAGGAAATCCAGTCCACTATATACCTACTATATGCCCAGCAAAACAAAAACAAGAAAACAAAGCAACTCAATATGAAAGCAAACAGAACTATATTTCTGGATGAGCCTAATGATTACATGTACACCAATTAATTTAGGAAAGACCTATTGCTCATCTAAGATGAAATATGTGCCTCCTATTGTACAGGACAAAGAGCATGCAGAGTCATGAGTGCCTCTCCCACCAATTTTTAAAATCAATCTATCTTTTATTTGCATCCCACCTTTTATTCCAGACTCAAGATGCTTCCTCCTCTCCTTTTTCCCCACAACAATCCTAGATAGATCTGAGAAGAACACTGAAATCTCATACATTATTTGGTATTCTTGCCAAAATTACATAGAAAAAACAACACACATACATGAGTGCTATGCAAAGTTCTATCCTCATTTGTTCCCTTTTTTTAATCTCACATTTTTTCTTAAGAATGCATAAGTGGTCAAAATGGCCATCCTAGGTAACCTTGAATATAATGAATATTTTATTTTCATTAGCTGCAAAAGGATAGCAATGCTTTCAACAAATGAATAGGAATCTGAGTGTGGCCTTCACATAAACCATTTGGATTGCCTCATTCTACCAAAGCATTTAATAACGTAAAGTATATAAAAAGGGTTCAGCTATCTCTGCTTTTAAAAGTGATTCATTTCTAAAAATTAAATATTTCTCCATTTAGGCCTCTTTCTGGTTTCAAAAAGTAAAGCAATGTGTCCCTTTAATACTCCAAAAATACTTCTTTTAACTGCCAGACACTGCACCAGCCTAATAGTAATTATTTCCTTTATGACCTTCCAAACATATAAAATTATCTCAGCAACGTCAACATGAAATATCTAAGATGTCGCTTTCCATCGTCTGGAAAGTAGGGTAATCACTATTTTGTTTTCATGGTTTGGGCAGATTTCCACTCTGTCAATTAGAAAATTTGCAAAGCTGTTTCCTGAGTTCTTTTTTTTTTTTTCAGGTGTGTCTTGAAAAATAACAGATTATTATTTGCTACCCATTTTCTTTTCCAATCTTAACTACAGCAACTTTCATCAGCAAACTGCTGGGTTGAGGTTGCTGATTGAATCAGAGAAGGGCTAGAGAGATCCTATTTAACAATGATACGTTTCTAACAAAGTTGACTACTATAGGTTCATATATACAAATAGTAACAAGTATGTTTGTGTATTTCTCTTGCATTTGACAGAGTGGAACAATGAATACAGGTAGTCCTCGACTTGCGACCACAATTGAGCCCAACTTTTCTGTTGCTAAGTGAGAAATTTATTAAGTAAGTTTTGCTCCATTTTATGCCTTTTCTTGCCACATGTGTTAAGTGAATCACTGCAGCTGTTAAGTTAGTGACATTGGCACTAAGTGAATCTGGTTTCCCCATTGACTTTGTTTGTCAGAAGGTTGCAAAAGGGGATCACATGCTGCATGGGGCACTGCAACCAACATAAATATGAATTAGTTGCCAAGCATCTGAATTTCGATCATGTGACGTGACCATGGGCACGGTGCAATGATCGTAAATCTGAAAAAACAGTCCTAAATCACTTTTCGCCCTGCTGTAACTTCAAATGGTCTACCTGTATGTGCCACTTTTTATCATCACGGTCTGAAAGCATTCGTTTCTCAAAATGTGGAAATCAAGTTGCTATTGGAACTTCAATTCATCTTACTCTTGCCACTTTCCATTATTTTCATTGAAAGCATGCCCACAGGACAAAGGATACAAGAATGTTTCTCACTGGATTAGCAATTTCATCTTCCCGCCTGTACCACTCTGTTAACTTCCCCCACCCCCCACCCACCCATCATGTAAGTTTCTAGACAGTTAGGAAGTTGACACAGACCACAGGTTTTCTTGATCTATATGTCTTCCTAGTGGCACAGGAAATTACTCTTATGCTAACTTTCGGTTCCGTGCAGAATGAGATGAAGCCTTCAGCAGGCATCTGTTTCTGGCTTTTAAAACACAGAAAGAAACCATGGTGCAAAACAGGTACAGTGTTGATTTTTGTGGAAGACCAAACCGTAAGAGTTGAAGCGCAGAGGAGAATGCAGAGCCAGAGGCAGGAAAAAGGCCAAGCACCTGACAATGAAAGATCAGATTAGTATTGTTTTATTTAGTGTGATGGGGGAAAAAATAGTTGAAATTCTGGGAGGAGGCGGGAAGGTGTGAAATTTTTGCACAATATAGTTATGAGATCATGAAAGAGAAGGTTCTTTTTTTCCCCATTGTTTGGTATTTTTTTCCCAATGATCTGCAGCTTTAGCGATTTCCCACACTTCAATTAAATCCAGATGGATGGTCTCACGAGGAAACACCTCTATGGTGTTTTTTCACACCAGGAAGCCAGGGCATCCTGGGAATCTGCAGCTTGGCAGGCAACCAACCACAAGTTCATTCTACCTTGAGAATGAGGTACTAAAAACAAAACCTTCTTTTTCAGAGGAGGAAAATAATGGGGAATTAGAGGAGAGATTTCAGCACCGTATTAGTCACAGGTATAGGTTAGGCACAAGCCAGCAATGGTTAAGAGTGAAGACAAGAAGCAAAAATGGGATAAAAGAAACAAAGAGCCAAAGCAATTTGCTCAGATTGAATAAAATCGGTTTATAAAATCTTGTGAAGTTATTTGACAATACTCCGACACAGTGATCATGCATCTTAGATGGCACCCTTAAACCACAGAATTCAGTCTGCCAGATTTCCTGGAGAACCAGAGGATTGCTAATGTGAGAAGTAAAGTTTCAGAACCCAACCAGTAAAAACTTCAGACTGAGAGAGAGAGAGAGAGAAATGAAATAACAAGAAACAAGAAATAGGACCTTTGTGAACATAGAACACCTTCTTGGAAAATGGTGATGAGACAAGGACACCATTTTTTGCAATACAAAAAGCCACTAAATCTACAAAAAGAAACCTCTTGCAGATCTACCTCAAGTTGTGAATATCAGCTTCTATAATTTAACTGCACATGTGGCACAGACAACCAACATATGATTGGTGCAGGAAAGTCTAACAACAGACTTAAGATTTTGTGATGTTTTCAGATGATGTGAGAGCTGAAGTTTTCACATCATGCCTTTGCTCCTACAAAAGGGCAAATAGCATTGAATGCTACATTCAGTTCCAAAGAAAGGATGAAGTTAACAGAGATCATTAAATTGTAGTATGCTTCCCTTGCAAAATAACTACTTCAAACTTGAGTATCTTCAGTTAAAACAGTAGTTAGAAAAGTCCTCCATCTGCATCCAAGTAAGGCCCTCTTTCAATATTTATACATGCATCTTGCTATTTCTTTTTAAGGTAGTAATTGTTATGCAAAGTGCTGGCAAAGAATGAGAAGTAGTGAATGATAGGAATTAAAGACAGGCAATCAAAAATCTGGTTTACATCAACACCATGCATTTATATATTTCCATGCATTTCTTTTCATTGCAAACTATCCTTGTTTTCACCATGGCTTGGGACCCGGGTACTTACGGGACCGCCTATTGCCTCCATCAGCCTCCAGCCGACCAGTGCGTTCCCACA
>JAEANM010029155.1:0-10236 GCA_017656035.1 Myanophis thanlyinensis | reverse complement strand
AACTGTGGACCCCCTCAATAAATCCTTGCCACCCTCTGGCCACCCCCAGTTTAAAAATCTAGCTCCGCCACTGGCCTAGTAATCTCCAGATGTGCTCTATTTCAATTTCAAGATTTTCCAGAATTTTGCATGCTGAAAACCAAAGTACTTTAGAAGGTGATTCGCCTGGGGAAGAGTGCATAGATTAGGTAAAGGCATTATTCTGAATCAATATAGAAGAGGGATGAGTCTTTATGAACCATATTGAATCAGCAGGAGCCAGGTCAGGAAGAGGGTCACGTACAAGAAAATGACAGGGCATTGATTGAATAGTCAGAATGTTCATCCTCAGCTTTTTAAAAACCTCCTGGGAGGGTGGGGTTATTCCCACATTCACTTGAGCAAAATCTTACCTAATTTGAACATTATTACTTAGACATCCCTACTCAACATCTGAGTAGGAGTCCTGTCCCCTCCACTCCCGGGTGTTTTATCAGCTCTGTTTGGCTGAATCTCAGTTTACTTTTTGTACGTTGGTTTGCTCCCAGGCTGGTTACCTTCTCCTGAAGACGTTCAACAAGAGCAGCTAAGTTAGCTTCACGGTTTTCTTTGATCTGTTCCATTTTCAGTATCAGTTTTTCCTCTGCCATTTTGCTGAAGTTATTGTTCTCCTCCACAGCCTTCTGAAGGACTTCTCGCTCATGTTCTCTCTTTTCTGCCAGTTGTTTCAGCACCTGGGCCTCCTGGGACTGTGTAAAGTTGAGAAGTAAAAAAAATGAGCCAGTCAATTACAGAAATATTTGAAAGAGAATAGATTCAGTGTATCTCTAATGTTCAAAGAAAAAAGCGTGACTAATTGTGTTGAAGTGAAAA
The DNA here is from genome assembly GCA_017656035.1 of Myanophis thanlyinensis. Classification (NCBI taxonomy): domain Eukaryota; kingdom Metazoa; phylum Chordata; class Lepidosauria; order Squamata; family Homalopsidae; genus Myanophis; species Myanophis thanlyinensis. The sequence continues at coordinate 9,384 of JAEANM010029155.1, read as the reverse complement.
AAATTGGCAAGTAGAAGTTTTCCTATCGTTCCTCCATTTTCTTTGGACCATAAGGATGGGGAGGGAAAGATTAAACAGGTTTTTTTTTCTTTAAATTTCGAAACTCTCAAAAACATCTGGGCTGAATATAAAACAGATACAATTTCTGGTGGCTAAATTTGCAGAATGCAGAATAGCGAAGTTGGAAGGGGTAATAGAGGTCTTTTAGTCCAACCCCATGCTTGAGCATGAGACCTATACCACTCTGGACAAATGGCTGCCCAATCTCTTCTTAGAAACCATCAGTGATGGAGCATCCACATCTTCTGTGGAAGGCAAGCTGTTCTACTGACTAATTTTTCTGTCAGAAAATTTCTCCTTAATTCTATGTTGGATCTCTCTCTGATAATCTTCCATCTCTTCTTGTCCTACCCTCAGGTGCTTTGGAGAATAGGTCAACCCACCTCTTCTCTGTGCCAAATATTGGAAGACTGCTATGATTTCATTGAGTTTTATGAAATTATAAAATAATTTATGAGATTGAGATGTATCAGCAAACCGGGTAGCAAACAATAGTATTTCTCAAGGGTGGCAAAATTCACTGACACTTCTCTCCCCCTCTCAATAGTGAAAATAAACATGAGCATTAGCCATTGGCTCAGGGACAAATTATAGAAGGAAGTTGGAGGGATGATGTATTTTAGGGATCCTTGGTGTTCTCTGAGCTTGGTTGTTTTCTTGCAGACATTTCATTACTCAAACTCGGTCAAACATCATCAGTGATAGTAGGGAGTGGGATGTGCTTTCATATTATTCTAGTGGTATGCCCTGTCAGTATTGGTGTTTCCTTACTTGGGCTATTGATTGGACACAGACAGACTTAGCCATAGTTACAGCTGGGGAACTGTGACCATCCTAGGCCAAGCTGCCAAATGCTAAAGATTTCATGGAAGCCTGGCAGTCTGACAAATCAGACATCAACAGGCACATAGACAAAAACAACATCTATACACCATTCAAAAGAGACAATCAACAAGCTAAAAGGGAAGCAAAAAAGATAAAAACCCCTCCTCACTAGCAATCAACACCTAAATGAGCAGATATTAACACCAAGATTAACATTAGACCAACAATCAAGAAGCAAACAATACCCCAAAGGAATTGCCAGACAAATAACAGTAAACAGCCCAACCATAGAACAAGATTACTCCCATCAACTCTGATAAGACAGGCCACTATAACAGTGGCGGCGAACCTTTTACTTACTGAGTGCCGAAAATTATGTGTTTTGTGCGTGCCATCCGCACTTGTGTGCAGCTCCACATGCACTGCATGTGCAACCACACCATCTGTGCATGCATGCACCCCATGTGCAATGCATGCTGCGCGCAGGCACTCATGCACACATGAGCAATTGTATATGATGCACAGGAGAGCTCCGAAGACCAGCTGGATTCCCTGCTACAATCACACACATGCACAGCGGAGGCCGGAAGGCCAGCTGTGTCTCTGCAATCACACATGCGTGCCTGCGCAATCGCATGTGCATGCTCAGCAGGAGGTAAGTTGGCTGACAGCTTGTGTGCCCAGCAAGATGAATCTGCATGCCACCTGTGGCACTTGTGCCATAGATTCGCCATCATGGCACTATAATATATAAGGAGAACAAACTCCACTCCCCATTAAACTGATGATATTGCTTGGCTTGAGTAATGAAACATCTGCAGGAAAACAACTAGATAGGACCAAGGACCCCTTATTTCAACCATGAACTACAAATATTCTCCTTATCCCAGAACAAATAAAGCCGAAATTGTTTATTCTGCCCAGTGGCTATAAAGTAGTATTGAGAAAAAGTATTTGGGATGTGTTAACATTTTGAGAGACCAAAAGTTAGACAAGGAAAGGAGTGGACTGGCAAATGCTACACTGTTACACACCATCATCAAAATTACTTTCCATAAATATTACTTATCCTGAATAAATTGCTGTTGATTCTCAGATGTCTATGCAAACAACAATGATTTATGTCAAATCAAACACTTTTATTAGGCTCATAGATCAGAAAATATTATTTATGTCTCAGTAAGTAATGAAAATAGTTAAAAAGGGAGAAAAAGGAGAATTTAACAACCCTAGATGATAAATGGCCAGAGAACTAGGAGCATAATAGGATTCTCAATTATATAATTTGCTATTGACACTTGTGCATGAGGCTGACACTACTGATTAATAAACACTAATGTAATTACTAGGGAGAGGTTTAATTCTAAGACTGTGTGAAATCAATTAACAAGTTTAAAGCTATTTTTTTTTATAAGGTGTTCCTGGAGTTTTTTGCTAGCTTAATTCTGTCTTAGAATCTCAGTAACCTAGTCATGCTTCTAAACTACAGGCAGATTAATAAAGCACATGTTTCTGGTAATCTAAGTTGATTTTTTTAAATTGTGAAATACAAGTTAGAAAAACTTGTATCTATGTGATAAGCAATTCCTTTTCTTAACACTGACACTCAGGTATTTGGCTGATCTTAAGTTATAATTTCTTGTGTTTTCAAACATGGATCCCATTGTACACATCCTAAATGAAACAGATATCAATTCAGTTCTGAACATTCAAGGATGAGCTTTGAGATATAATTTTTCATAGCAGTTCAATAACACACACATGTCATTGATTGCAAATGAAACCTTAAAACAACCCAAGAAATATCATCCTGCATCCACTCTATTGTATATATGGTTAGATACCCTTCTCCTTTCTTCTGCAGCTTCCAGCTTTTTCTGGATCTCCTCAAGGGACAAATCTTTCTTCTTTGGAGAGGGTATAGTTCGTGGTGCTTCAGAGACTGGAGACGGCGGCTTTAAGATGAGTTCAAAAGCTTGGCCAGAGGCACGTTTGTTGATATGTTTGACTTCCATATCTGCGAAGGTAAAATTAAACTATCTAACTCAAATGGTATCTCAATAATAGACAATTTGTGGAAGTGTAATGACCATAACTAAGCGATATGGGTAATTTTCACTAAAATAGATGCTAGAGAAAAAGCAGTACACTATACATATGGCTTATATTAATAAGGGTACTACACAATTTTATTTTGGGCTTGCAAGGATGCACTTTGTTTGCTTAGGAGCCACAAAAAGAAATTTATGTTACTAGTTTGAAATCATCGTAATAGATAGGCTTAATTTTTTTGGGTGAGTGGGAAGGGTTGAGGTATAAAATTGGTATCCTTGCAGGAGTTTAACACACCTATTCAGTCACTTAAACCTCTCTCAAAACTAGAAAGAATTGATGCAATTACCAAAATTCTTAATTTACCTCAAACCCATTAAAAAGAAAAAGAAAATGAAAATAAAGGGACTTTTGGGACTTTAGGAATGCAATTAGATCTGTGATTACTACAGGAATGAAATCAGTGATAAAATATACATTGTTTAGGTCCTGAATTAATGTTTTAGGAACAGATCATGTTGTACCCTCTGCTTTCCTAATCTAACATGGTATTATTAAGAAGAAAAGTTACAGTTTTGCATACTTTAATGAGACTAATATAAAACATTGAATATGCATTTCCCATCCCTGGAAATTGCATGGTCAGTTATGATGCAACTAATGTAATAATTAGTAGATTGTAGACACTTTATAATTACAGTAAAACCTAAGACTTCTCTAAGTGAATATGTCATCTTGCTTTACTGAATATAATGTATTTAAGATATTTTATATATCATGATTTAGTTCAGGGGTCTTCAAACTTGGCAATTTTGTGACTTATGGACTTCAACTCCAAGAATCCCTCAGCCAGCTTTTGCTGGCTGAGGGATTCTGGGAGTTGAAGTCCACAAGTCACAAAATTGCCAAGTTTGAAGACCCCTGATTTAACGGGTGTGTGTGTATGTGTGTGTGTCTCCAAACCTGGCAACTTTTAAGACTTGGACACTTCAACTCCCAGAATTCCCCAGCCACTTTGGAGACACCCCCCCCCCTTACTTAACTGACCCGCAAGAGCCGCTCCAGATATTCCCTAAGCCAGAGATCTCCAACCTTCGCAGCGTTAAGACTTATAGACTTCAACTCCCAGAATTCCCCAGCCAGCCAGCACGGTATCCAACCCTCAGCATATAGCGGGCTGAGGAATTCTGGGAGCTGAAGTCCATAAGTCTTCAAGTTGCCATGGTTTAGGGACCCTTGTCCTAAGCCGATATGACTTTAAAGTCACGTTCCTCCCCTGGCAGCCTCGGGCCGGGAAAAGGCTCCTGGAGGAGGTTCAGTCCCCGAAGGGAGAGCCCTTCCCAGAACTAAGGAAGAAGGCGAGGAGCCGCCCCATTGTGCTGCTCGCCTCCCGACCTTTTGCCCAGTGGCGCGGCCCCTCCTCCCAGGCGGGGGAGGCGCGTGGATACTCACACAGCCCGCTGGAGCCCGTGCTGGTGAACATGGTCCCTGGCGGTTGCCCTGGCGACGCGCCTGACCTCGGGAGAGCCGCCGCTCCTCTGACTTCTCCCCCCCCCCCCCTCCGGAGGCCGAACAGCCTCGGAGACCGCCGGGCCGGGAGCTCTTACTAAGGCGGCCGGGATGGGTCAAAGCCGGCAGGGCAGGGAGACCCCACACAGCGCCCCCTGCCGGAGCCGCCGTTTCGTCTTCTTCCCGGACGCGAGAAACCGGGTTTTCTGAGGGTTCTTGCACGGCTCCGTCTAAATAGGCCTCTGCCTCTTCGAGGTGCGGGGGCTCGGGTTGAAGTCAGCCTAGCTGAGCGCGGCCTGCTTGGGAATGCACAGGGGAGCATCCCGTCGAGTCCCGCCGGTGACTCTGCAGACGCGTACATGGCCGTTTCCTTGGCAATGGCAGCGCTGCGGAAGGGCCGGTTGCGGTTTCCCTTGTGTTTTCGTTTTACTTCCCAGTCTAAACCTACGTGCTTGGGGTTTCCTGGCGCTTCTAGATTCGAGGAGTCGACCCTTGTGACCCTGCATGAGAGTAGATGCAAGGTCAGCGGGATGCTGCCATCTGCTGCGGAACTGCAGTCTTGGAAGTTAAGGTGCAACCTGTTGCGGAGAAGACCTGAAGTCTGGAGGTGGTTGCACGGTCATTTGGGGTGCAGCCGCGGGAATGGAGGTTCACCTGCCTTGACAGGTTCACCTGTCTATCAGTCACTTGTCTGAGATGATATAGACAGTGGTGGCGAACCTTTTACTTACTGAGTGCCAAAATGTACGCTCTTTGCCTGTGCCATCCGCCTGTGTGCGTGGCATGTGCAGCCGTACCATCTGTGCATGCATGCAGCTTTTGCACATGCAATGCAATCGTGTACATGTGCAGGAGAGGTCCGAAGACCAGCTGGATTTCATGCTGCAATCACACACGAGGCCCGAAGAACAGCTGAGTCTCTGCAGTCATGCATGCGTGCATGCGCAATCACATGTGCATGCTCAGCTGGAGGTAGATTGGCTGACAGCTTGTGTGCCCAGCAAGATGGTTCTGTGTGCCACCTGTGGCATCTGTGCCATAGGTTCGCCATCACGGATATAGGATCTGCTGCTTGAGCAGGGGGCTGGACTAGAAGACCTCCACGGTCCCATCCTGCTCTATTCTGATTCCATCTTAAAGTTGCCATGGTTGAGAAACACTGCTGTAAACTACAGGGAGTCCTTAGCTTACGGCCATAATTGGGCTCAAAATTTCTGTTGCTAAGTGAGACATTGGTTAAGACAGTTTTTCCCCATTTTACGACCTTTCTGGCCACAGTTGCTAAAGATGAACTTGTTAAGTTAGTAGCCCAGTTGTTAAGTGAATCTGGCTTCCCTATTAACGTTGCTTGTCAGAAGACCTCCTCAGGGGCACAGCAGTTGTCACGAACCAGTTGCCAAGTATCTAATTTTGATCACATGACCATGGGTTGCAAAGGTTGTAGCTGAAAAGTGGTCATCACTTTATTCAGTGCCGTTGTAACTCTGAATGGTCATTAAATGAACTGTTGTAAGTTGAGGACTACCTGTATATGGCTTAATCACTTAATATGTTATGTAAAGCCTTGAGCTTCTGAAGTGGAGATTCCTATCTGTGTTCATAATTATGAGTAAGGGAAACACAGATTAATCAAACTGGGCTGCAAAATGGCATTTGTTTGCTGTGCCTCAATAAAGAATTGAAATAATCAACATGCACAAATTTTCATGCCACAAATCATAAGTATCTCCCATTTTTAATAGTATTAAGTATATACAGTTTACCTTCTCTTAACCTGTCCATAGTAGGGCAATACTTATGATATGAAATGGGGACATGGTAATACAAAAGGGCTCCCTCTTTCTTAGGACTCCATTGTTCTGTTAAAAACCAACATGGAAAAGACATCTAAACCAGTAAAATTAATGCATGCCTCAAAGAAAAGTAAAACTGTTAATTTTTGGAATGAAATAGGATAATTGCAATAATTATTTGTAACAGCTCACTGTAACGTGAATTAAAGACAAAATCCTGCCTACCTGTCAAAGTGATTTTATGAGAGTCGGCTCCTGGATAATTTAGGCCACTGGGGGCTTTTCTGGACACAGAGCTAAATCTGGCTAAATGAGTTAGGATTTAAGAGAATAACAAGTGAAATCAAATCCTTTTCCATTAATTTATGCCAGGCTATGCACATTACTCAGATTTCCTTGGTGGAGGAATTGTACAGTGTTTTAGTAATGGATGATAATAATGCTGGCTACATTATAGAGAGTTTGAGATAAATATTGAAACTATATTTTTTACAAATGAGCTATCTAAACGCAATATTTTTATAATAGTAGCCTTTTAATGCTAGACATAGACCTAAATAAAATTGTAGACCATGTCATTGGTAATAATTCTCTGCACACTTGAGCTGAGTATAGCTACATACATTCCATATAATGCATGGCTAATTCAACCTGTGAGTCAGTACATTTTGCTGCTATATTTTCAGGGATATTTCCTGTGACAAGGACTTGCAGGTGAAAATTAGTCCTCTGAGTCATGAAAGCAATAAAGTGCCATTTAATGCTGATAATGTGCAAAGGAGATGGGTAGCCTGATGGTCGTCTAAGATGAATTCATTGTCACCTGAGTTTCTATTTCAAATTTTCAAATTCAAATTTTATTGGTCACATACACAGTCATACATGGTACAATATGCAGTGAAATGCATATTACGCAACCGCAAGTAAGTTAGGCAAATGAGAGGGTAGGGTAGGAATAAAGTGGGAAGGGGGGAGTGAGGTTTCTGGTTTCTGGTTTAGTGTTTGTATTGCCTGTGGAAAGAAGCTTTTCCTCATTCTTTCTGTGGAAAGAAGCTTTTCCTCATTCTTTCTGTGGAAAGAAGCTTTTCCTCATTCTTTCTGTGTTTGCCTTTAGAGAGCGAAAGTGCTTTCCTGATCGTATCGTGGTAAACAATCTATTGTTGGGGTGGCTGGGGTGCTCCACAATCTTCTTAGCTTTGGTCTGGCAGCGTTTGTTGTAGATAGAGTGCAGCTCAAGAAGTTTGGTATGGATGATTTTCTTTTTATTGAGAATGTTTAATTAATTTAATTTCAGGATTTCTATACTGCCCCATCTCCCAAGGGACTCGGGGTGGTGTACAGCCAAATAAAACACATGAACAGTAAAAACAATACAGAACCTGTTAAAATTAATTAAATTAAGGCTGACGAATTGTAAAAAATTTAAACAATTAAAATTTAAACTTTAAAATTCGAATTAAAAAATTTAACATCGGATTCAAAATTTAAAAACCCCCCACATGTCAGGCCAGGCCGGCTTGTTGGGATAAGTGAGTTAAGGTCTACATACAAGCAAATATTGAACAAGACCCTTGTTTCTATTCCAGCTACTGTATCTCCAAACATCTTGGAAATGGCAATACCCTAGTGACTATGAAGAATAGCATGTCAAGAGACAAGGCATCTTTCTGTAATTTTCAAATCTGTCATTCACATAGACACAATTTTCAGAACTCTTTGTGGTTCTAGGTTCATTCTCTTCACAAATGCATCTCATATAAATGGACATACTGTGTATACCTTGCTGCCATTAGGAGACAAGATGAAAAGATAACATTAAAAATTACTTAACGCTTCCTTTTTGTTAACTCCTGACCTTTTGAGGCTGAACACAGCATCAAACACAACATCCAAACAATAACCCTTTTCCAGAGATGCAATCAGCTGGCTACAGATGCTTATGAATAGCTGTTTAGAGGCTTTCAGAAAACAAAAAGCCAATACTTTTCAGTACAATGGCCCAAGCAAAAGTGGCTTTATAGTAGTAGCCTCTTGATTTGTTTCTAAACCACATATAATTACAATGCTGGAGGATGCCATTGTGTTGTGCATAGTAATTGTACTACAGAGAGGCTTATTTAGATCTCTTTCTCAAGTTCTTAAAGAGATGGCTATAGCTGATGATGATACTATAATTAGCCATTTTAAAAAACAGGTTGGAGAACAGGATCATCATTTCTCATTCACTACTGAAACTCTCCCATAGTTGCACTTGTTACATTATAAAATCAGGAATTGCAGTGATGTTTCTGAGAGGCTTAAAGAGCTTAAGAGTTGACCGACTGCAAACATGGAATGCTTAACTTTCAGTTTCTGGCATAGTTTGAAAATATTCATATCACATGGTAAGTTGTTTGGATAATGAGAATGCCTTTGTTTTATCCCCTTACACTATGTAGCTGTTTAATCATGACTCAAGGCTTTGCTAAAAGTAAATATGTTATCAAAACATTTGTGCCTATTTTTTTATATTTAATATATAAGATACCTTATTATGGCATTCCACCTGTATTCCTTTTTCTTATTCTATCAGCCATTGGAAAGGGTGTTTTTGTAGCCTGTGCCATATATATAAGAGAAAAATGATTTTCCAAACCACCCAACTTGATGGGAATTTTAAAAAGAAAAATGTTAACCCTTCAAGTATGGATTGTTCTCCTTTGGATACCAGTTTTGGGTTGCTTCTTCACTGTTCACTTTGCCTGGATTTTAGATCACAAGGGGGATGTCTATGTTACTTAAGTTTATTTATTATTAGTTGTTTTTATCCCACCTTTATTATCGGTGGAAAACCTATTTCATTAATATTGAAATTCAAACATTTGTCTCTTAGGTAAAAAAGAAAAACAATCATTGTCAAAGGTCCCAGGATTTTTGTTTACTTTGGAAGTTACATTTACCATTCTTTAATAAACATTTGTATTAGCAGACTTGGCACAACATACAGCTAGACTTATGCCAAATGCTAACACAGCTAACATAGTTCCAGTCTGTACAAGTTGTTTGCATGCTTAAAACATCATAATCTGTTACTGAAGAACCTAAAAGCGATATTATATATTAATTTGTACTGGGACAAAGATGTTAAAAGAATCAGAGAAACATA
>JAEANM010029154.1:0-10236 GCA_017656035.1 Myanophis thanlyinensis | reverse complement strand
TAGGTAGCAACTATTGTATGGTACTTTTCCATCATCCCAGGCTTCTGGTTCGTGTGCTGGCTCTTGGCCTAGCCACACTGCAGAAGCTTGGACCAAGGTTTTAACAAGCATCTTATCCCAACACTTTAAAGGTAAGAACCATTTAGGGTTGGCTTCCCCTGGACCTTCCAATCTGCATGATTTGTTGCAAGGGTCTTGGGTGTTTTTGTGAGGCTGAATGAGCCATTGCAGGAATCCCAGTCTGGGGTGGGTGAAGAACAGGTAGCCATCACTGGGTCCTTCCATTCTTTCATTCCCCACCATCCAGTCAGAGCTGAAGAAGCTTCTGGGATGAGAAACAAAACGTCTTCCAAGAAAAACCAGAAAGTCCAGTTGCCTCTTGAAAAAAAAAAAGCACCTTTGGGATCATCACTGGGTGTGTGTGCATGTGGGAGATGCTTACTACTGAAAAGTCAAGCTTTAGGAACAAAATGACTTAACTGGAACCAGTTTGACAGTGAAATCCATGGCTAAGGGGTGGGATGAGGATGGGGCTGTCTTAGGAATGCTTTCATTCCTGTGTTGAGCAGAGGGTTGGGCTCCATGACCTCAAAGACCCCTTCCAACTCTCAGATTCTGTGATTCAGAGCAGGGGTCTCCAACATTGGCCACTTTAAGGCTTGTGGACTTCAATTCCCAGAATTCCTCAGCCAGCTTTGCTGAGTTGAAGTCCCCAAGTCTTAAAGTTGCCAAGGTTAGAGACCCCTGATTCAGAGGATATATCAAGGAAGGACTTTATCCTTCCCTCCTCCTCCTGGCAACGTTTTTATTCAAAACTTTAATGTCCCACTCAAATGAAAAAGATTACTTATTTTAAAATGTCACGCCTGTTTATATAGCAAAGAACAGAAAAAAAACCCAAAAATGATGTGTTAGTCAGAGTAAGTAAAAAAAATCTGTTTTATTCAAATCAAGTTTTGCCAGGGAAAATCCTGTAGTGCAGTTCAAAAATATTCCTCTTTTTCCTTAGAGGTATTTACTTAATAGTACTTGGTGTAGATAAGCAACATGTGTCCAGTTCAAATGTCAGAAGGCAAATCGAGACTTTTCTTCAGAAAAAGGAACTATCTGTTCTTCAAAAAATATTGAAGATTATAAATCAAAGCCTTATCCACTCCCTAAATCCTCAGTACAACCCCATCATTGCCACAATTCTGAAAGGGAAAGCCAAGAGGCTCTTTAAGATTTGCCAAATTTGTAGTATTTCATGTTTTTGGAGTGAATCCAAGATTTTTTTTTCTTTTTTTAAAAAGGACTCCCAACTGACCTGTTTAGGCCAGGAGAATTTTCTTCAGTTGCTCCATCTACTCGGTAAGGAATCTTGGAGATTCTGCCCAGGGAGAAATTTGACTGCCACAGATTTTCTGGAAGTGTAACGATTGCATTGTGGCCACTTCTTTTCACAGCCATGAGGGAACAAATCAGCTGTGTGATGCGGCTTCGCCTCTCCAGATTCTGCCTGGCTCCATTCACTTCCAATGGACGATCTCCTCTGTAGCCAAGCGCATAATCTTATGGAAGTCAAAATGAAGGTACTTTCTCCAGAAACGACGGTCTCGGCCGTAAATCTGAGCTGGGTAGCATGGACTCCCTGTGCAGACAAAGCAACCTCAATGAAGCAAGCACTGCGACAAAAATTAACCCGGGGTTTGCATCAGCAAAGCTATAGTAAAGATAAGTGAGCTTTTACAATTAGCATTCTGTGCGCATCGGTGTATAGTTATGTCAACCACCCCATTGCATTAAACAGCAAAAGGAACTCCTGGGATGTTTTTTCTCCAACAGTGTAACTTTACTGAAAAGCCATGGGGTGTAGAAGTAGAAAAGCCAGCTCTGACACTTTCACATGCAAACAGCATAGGAAAACTTTTCCTCTTCCCCCCTGGACCTCCCGTTGTCCACCAATTGGTTGCACCTGCTTTATTTTGGAAATGGCCTGTCTGCCTCGGACATTCCCAGGCGATGACCTTGGGGTTTTTGCGTCTGCCTCGTGCTTTCAGGCAGCACAGTTGCACATTCCAGAGTTCCCTCCCAAACCTCCCTTACATGATTTCATAAATCAAGAAAAGTTGGACCTTTTTAGTCCTGGATTACAAAAACTCAAACTGCCTTCATATTGTTGCCCAAAAAAACCACATGCTTATGACAGTGTTGCCCTGGGACTTGAAAGCAGGCCTTAACCCTTTTGTTACAATGACTGAGCAAAAATTTACTAAGAGATCTACACATTTCTGTGTAATTCAGCAGAGTTCAGGTTCACTGTTAGAGGAACCTTACCAATGCCATGGAAAATCCGAGCCACAGCCCTGCCGGAGAACTTTTCGTCTTGACGGATGGAGAGGAAGTGGCGAATGTCAGATCGGATTTGCTGTTCCCATTGCTGGAACTATAATTGGGAAGAAAATTCCAAGGAAAGCGAAATTAGCTTTCAGGGTGTTCCGCAGCAATGCACAATTTCAGACTAGGGGGAATGTTTTCAGCTTTAGTGCAAATGCTGTTAAACTTTAAAAATAGGCCGCCAGGAATGAATGTTTCCTACCAAGTTTGACTTTAAGCTGCTCCCATCAAACTAGGATGGCCTTTTACCACCTGCACAATATCAGCGCCACTCTGTAAAATTTTACAGAGATGCATGAATATTAATTTGAACTTTGACACTGCTTTACATCAAGTTAGACTGCAGTTTCTATAGCATGTCGGCCCAATATTGCTCACTATGATTTGCAGTGGCTCCCCTTAAACTGTGGGGAATTATCCCTAGTTTCAGTTAGAGGTAGAAAAGAGCAGCAAGCTTGGTTTCTACAAAAGGAATGTCTTTTTCTGTAGGATGCTGATAATGGCTTACTATGGCCTCTGAATGAAAATTCCTTGTGTGTTATTTGTTTAGCAAGGGGCAGGAGACTAGTTTCTCCTACGGTAATAACAGTTCTGCAGGATGTTAGACAGAAAAAACCAGATTGGGTCAACTGTTCCCTAATTGTTTTAACTAGAAATTTCAAGGATTAAATCGATTAAGGTGCTGAATTTAAAAAGATAGCAGGAAAACAAACTATTTTTCCCCTGTCAAAATGTACTGCCTAATAAGAGAGTTCAAATATGTAAAAGGGAATGGCAAAATTGGAGGTGCCTGATGACACACAGAGAAGGGTCATCAACCAGACAGAAGCTGTGACATTTTGGAAGCTTTTCAGGTTACATACAAGACAAATGAGTTTCCAAAAATGATGCCAACTTGGGGCATAAAAAGTTGCCTTTTATATCGGGGCGTCCAACCTTGGCAATTTTGAAGAATTCAACTCTGTCGGAGACTGTGGACTTCAACTCCCATAATTCCCCAGTCAGCCATGCTGAGTAAAGAATTCTGGAAGTTGAAACCCACAAATTGTGCAGCTGCTGAGATTGGACACCCCTGCTCTAAATAAATAAAACAACAAATAAATAAATAAATAAATACCCTTGGATCAACCTCTACCCTCTGGGGCCCTCCATATGCATCAGAACCCACCCACCCCCCACAGATCCCTAGAACAGCTGCCAATCTGCAGAAGGCAAACCAGGAAAGAACCTTGTCAGCATTTGTGATTTGGAGCTTTGAACAGGAAACCAAAAGCTGGATTTACTTACTTGAGTATCCAGGAGATGCTCGGCCCCCTGCTCTACCCCCCCGGAGGTTTCATCCAGCACCGGCTGCTTCTCAAAATAAGCCACCAGCAGGGACTTCAGTTGGCTGCTCCTCTCCTGATCTGCGTGGTCACAGCACAAGGTGTGAGTAGGGAAAGCCACGCTGTGGAAAAACAGACATGCAAGGGGAAGTAAGAACAGGGGAGGGCCACCAGTACAGGTAGTCCTCGACTTACAACGGCACTGAAATGAGTGATTTACAATCGGTTTACATGGTTACAAGCATTGCAGCAACCCCTGCAGGGTCACATGATCAACATTCAGACGTTTTGGCAACTGACTTGTATTTATGATGGTTGCAGTATTCAGGACTGCGATGTGATTCCCTTTTGTGACCTTCTGACAAGCAAAGTTCGATGGGGAAGCCAGATTCGCTGAACAATCGTTTTTGCTAACGACTGCACTGATTCACTTATCAACGGTGGCAAGAAAGGTCGTAAAATGGGGCAAAATTCACTTAACAACTGTCTCGCTTAGCAACAGAAATTTTGGGTTTAATTGTGGTCGTATATCAAAGACTACCTGTACTTTTAAAGACAACTAAAGTGGTGCTTTTTAAACAATCTTGATTCTACTCAATCAGAATAAATCTGGAAGGGACCTGGGAGGTCTTCTAGTCCAACCCCTGCTCAGGCAGGAGATCCTGTGCCATTTCAGACAAGTGAAGTCTCTTCTGAAAACCCTCCAATGATGAAGCACCCACAACTTCTGGTGGCAAGCTGTTCCACTGGTTAACTGTTCTCAATGTTAAGAAGTTTCTCCTTAGTTCCAGGTTGCTTCTCTCCTTGATTAATTTCAATCAGAACAGGGGGACCTTGGAGGTCTTCTAGTCCAGCCCCCTGCTCAAGTAGGAGGCCCTCTACCATTCCAGACAAGTGGCTGTCCAGTCTCTTCTTAAAAACCTCCAGTGATGGCGCATCCACAACTTCTGGTGGAACTTCTCTTCCACTGCTTAATCATCGTCACAATTAGGACATTTTCTGCTTCCTAACACTCCATAATATTCCATATTGCACGATTGACGTCAGAGATAAATCTTTCTCCTTTTGTTATTTTCAGCCTGGGCAGTACAGTATATTTTGTGGCAATATACACACACTCACAACAATGAAGCCACAAAGTGTACTGTTGATGAATGCTCTACTCAGTACAATTCATTTTAAAACTTAAAAAGTTTCTTCATAAAAGTGATCGACTATGGCAGAATATATATATATACCAAGGGAGCTGTGCCCCTCGAGTTATTAGAAAATAAGTTTTGTCTCCTTTCCTTTCATTAGACAGATAGTGGACAATGATCAGTTGGGCCCCAAACCTCCGTTGCTAGGCAAGACATTTGTTAAATGAGGTTTGCCCCATTTTACAACCTTTCTTGCCACAGTTAAGTGAATCACTGCAGTTGTTAAGTTAGTAACACGGTCGTTAAGCGAATCTGACTTCCCCAATTGACTTGGCTTGTTAGGTGTCACAAAAGAGGATTACGTGACCCCAGGATACGGCAACTGTCGTAAATATGAGTCAGTGGCAAAGCATGTGAATTTTAATCACCTGACCATGGGGATGCTGCAACGGTCATAAGTGTGCAAATGGTTGTAAGTCACTCTTTTCAGTTTCTGTTGTAACTTTGAACGGTCATTAAATAAACTCTTGGTAAGTCAGTATTTTGTCGGAATCCACCCAGCCTCCCGGGGGGTTTAACAGGCCCTTCTCTGCAACCGCCCACCTCTGAAAAGCCTGGAAGGAGACTTGGAGCTGCTGGAGGGCTGCCTTTTCTCGGCTGGTGACTCGCTGGTGCAGGAAGTCACACACCCCATCCAGTTCATCATCACTGAGATCGCCGTAGGAGCGCAAGTGGAAGGAAAGCTCCCTGAACTCCACCAGGATCTCGCTCTTCCTAGAGCCTTGGGAACCTGAGCAGGGAGAAAAGAATGGGAGACAATGTCTCGAAATAATCCCCAGGTCCCCCAGTATGTTCTGAATCAAAGTCAAAACAAGTCACAACCACGAGTCAAAAAGAGGGCTGGGAAAATATTTACGGACCAGTCACATCCTGGACATAAACTGTTTCAACTCCTACCCTCAAAACGACACTATAGGACACTGCACACAAGAACAAGAACAGCTTTTTCCTGAATGCCATCACTCTGCTAAACAAATAGTTCCCTCAACACTGTCTAACTATTTACTAAGTCTGCATTACTATTATTCTCATTGTTCCATCACGCACCCACCCCACTATATCTATAACTTGTGGCTTGTATCTTTACGATTTATACTGATTATTGTCTCCTAGTATGATTTGACTGCTTATTTGTACCCCATGACTATCATTGTGTTGTATCTTATGATTCCTGCCATATGTACCGTTTCCTTTAATGTACACTGAGAGCTTATGCACCAAAGACAAATTCCTTGTGTCTCCAGTCACACTTGGCCAATAAAGAATTCTCTTCTATTCTATTCTCAATAAAGAATTCTATTCTATTCCATTCATTTCTATTTCTATTTCTATTTCTATTTCTATTTCTATTTCTATTTCTATTTCTATTTCTATTTCTATTTCATTCGATTCCATTCATTGTCTCTCGGTGGAGGGAGAGATGTTCCCTGAAATGCAGCCAACTGCAACTCCAAAAGGTGCTTTTTCTGAAAAGGCAACTGGACTTTCTTGGGTTTCTCTTTAAAAACATTTCTCTTTCTCATCCAAGAAGCTTCTTCTGTTCTTTTTTTTTATTACATAGAAAATTTCCATTTGCAATTAAATGCTGCATTGTCTGTGTACAAATAATTGTAAGAGACAATAATCAAAATGTTTACAATAATATTCTTTACATTGGTATTAATCATATAATCTTTGCTTATCCATTTTAAGAAACCTTCCTCATAACTTTAATCCTTTTCTTATATTTCCATGCTTCTAACTTCTTCGATTCTAACTGAGTAGTGAGGGATGGAAGGGTTTATATGCTGTGCAGTCTGATCGTTGGCATCCTGAATGTCCTTGCGGCCACTTGGGGTTTTTATCTTCAGAGTCACCTGAATCAAGGGTGCAAATGGGGCCTGAGACCTTCTTCGGACTGCTGGAAGGACTGTGCTGGTAAGCAGCAGATAAGCGGTGATCAATTTTAACATAGATAATTTTGAGGCATGCTCTCTGAGCTTGCTTCTTTTCTTGCAGGCATTTCATGAAATCATGCTAGCACTGATGTTATTATCTAGTTTGGTTCATGAAACGCCTGCAGGAAAACAAGCAAGCTCGCAGAGCACCAAGGACTCCTCGTTTCAACCCTGCGCTACAAATATTCTCCTTTATTGGTAGATAATTTTAACACAGACATTCCTTTCCCCACCAGCCAGTCAGTTAGAACTGAAGAAGCTTCTTGGATGAGAAGCGAAACGTTTCCGGATGAAAAAAATACCAAGGCAGTCCAGTTGCCTTTTGGAAAAAAAGTGCCTTTGGGACCGCTATGACCTGGATGATGGAGAATGTCCATAGACATTTCACTGACCACAAAGGAGGACACCTCTTGTGCTGAACAGGTAAGGGATGAGAGACAAACACTGTGGAGGAGAAGCTTGGCTTCTTTTCTGGGCCGTGACCAAGAACTAACTCAGATTAAAAATCTCCCCACCACAAACCCCCCACATTCCCCCCGTGCACTAGTCAACCAAGTTCACACACACACACAAACACATCCGCTGGCTTACTGTTCTGCCACGGGGCGTTCCACTGCAGCTGTCGTAGAGCGCGTTTGACCGGCAGGACCTCCCAGCCCATGGAATCGGCCAGTGCAATGACATCAAACTCCACAGAGCTGGCCTGGGCGGCTCTGGCCCCTTTCAGGCGCTGCTGGGCCAAGCAGACTGCTAGTGGAGGGCACCTGGAGGCAGGGAAAGACCAGAAGACTTTTGACCATTGTTCACATGCAAGGGTGGATAAAAAATTGATGATTTAAATCGGATTTTTTTTTTTTTTACCAAATCTATTTTAATAAAATGCTTTTGGAATAAAAAAAAATCTATCTAAAAATAGTTTTCTATTTAAGATACATTAATGATTTAGTTCATTCAGCATGAAACGGAGCTTTGTTGTGCAGCATGAGGCTGTACATTCTGCAACAGTGGGACGGTGAGTCAACAACGGGTCAGAGGAGGAGCCGCTGCGGGACAGTCGCGCTTTAAAGATTATGATTTAAATCGAGTTGATTTAAATCAAATCTACCCCTGTTCACATTTATGACCACTGCAACATCCTGATGGTCATCTGATGAAAATGGGCAACACTTGGCAACTGACTCACATTTATGACGGCCACAGTGTTGTCTCGGGGTCACGTGATCCCCATTAGCGACCTTCTGACAAGCAAACTCTAGGGGGAAAGCCGGATTCACTTAACAACCATATTACTAATTCAACAACTGCAGAGGCTCACTTAAAAACGGTGGCAAGAAAGTTTGTAAAACGGGGCAGAATTCACTTAACAATGGCCTCGCTTAGCAACGGAGATTTCGGGCTCCATTGTGATTGTAAGCTGAAGACCACCTGTACTGGATTTGAGCCAGGGCTGTGAAAGAAAGAGCCTTGTTTCCAAATTCCCTTCCATGTCCTCTTCCTGGCCTGATCCTTCCCTCCTTCCTCACCTTCGAGAAACCGTCCGCAGCTGCTGAGGGCCTTTGTAGCACAAAACCCGGCATGAAGAGAAAGTGGGGTGCAACAGCTCTACCCAGTGACAGGGGTGCAGTTCCAGGTAACACAGAAGGGTCTCTATGCCTGGAAGACAAACACTTTCGGTTAAGTGGACCACAGCCAGCCTTGCCAGGACAACTTGAGAACATTGATTGTTGCTGGTGTTTTCCATGCGTGTTTTGGAAACATTCCCACCCTCATCCAATTTCCACAATCAGATTTGTGCCTTCTGTTGACAAAGGGGCTTAGGCAGTCTTTGCTTTGCTCGGAAAATACGCTTTTTAAAAATCAAGCACTGGGGAAAGATGCCTTCCTGCTGAAGACGGATCGAAGTCTAAATCAGGGGTCTCCAACTGTGGCCACTTTAAAACTTGTGGACTTCAACTCCCAGAATTCCTCAGCCAGCTTTGCTTTAAGACTGGTGGACTTCAACTCCCAGAATTCCTCAGCCAGCTTTGCTTTAAGACTTGGGGACTTCAACTCCCAGAATTCCTCAGCCAGCTTTGCTTTAAGACTTGGGGACTTCAACTCCCAGAATTCCTCAGCCAGCTTTGCTTTAAGACTTGGGGACTTCAACTCCCAGAATTCCTCAGCCAGCTTTGCTTTAAGACTTGTGGACTCCAACTCCCAGAATTCCTCAGCCAGCTTTGCTTTAAGACTTGTGGACTTCAACTCCCAGAATTCCTCAGCGAAGTCTACAAGTCTTAAAGTGGCCAAGGTTGGAGACCCCTGGTCTAGATGACTTGAGCTTCAGTTCAGGCTGTAAAGAATCCTATGTTTTGTTTTGTTTTGTTTTGAAAGTCTTTTCCCAGGTTGCTTGTATTCCAAAAACCAAGCTGGAAATCAATTTGGACCATGCCAAAAACTTGGGACAATGGAAAAGCAAATTGAGATTTGAGAATCCACAAATCCGTTTTATTAAATACTGGCCAGTATTTATCCTGAATCAAATTTGGATTCTTTAGATAAAGGAAGAAATTGAGGCAGAAGCGATAATTAAGGAAAATTCAGAAAACCTCTTCCACTCTTTCTTCTTCTTAAGCCATTCTGAGCAGCCAGGTGTTTTTTTTTTAATAAATTATTTTTATTTTAGATTTTCCTACCCCGCCTTTATTATTTTTATAAATAACTCAAGGCAGCAGACAAACATAATACTCCTTCCACCTCCTATTTTCCCAACAACAATCCTGGGGGGAAGAGGGTTGGGCGAAGAGAGAGGGACTGACCCAAAGAACCACAAGACCCAACTAGCAGACAACCCCACCTCCCTAGCTTCCTTCTGATTAGTTTTATTTCATATTTAAAGCTTTCAGGAAGGCAGTTCTCAACTCCTGATTCCTAACACCAGAAGCCCTCACCTTCTTCTCGGAGGTCCAGGGCTTCCACGGTCTGTTGAATAGGGACGGCTCTCTCATGTTTATAGCATATTCGCAACTCTCCCTGTTCTGGGTCAGGGGGCTTTTCTGAACTTCCTTCTAAGGCGGTCAGCATCTCTGCATCCTCCACTTCACAGCCCTGTGGATTAAAAAAAGTTTGGTCCTGTCCAAGAGGAATGGGGTGGGCAGAGGCCCAAGTTCTCATCTCCTCATCACTTGATGGGGTTAACCTGAGAGGCAGTCCTGCTGGGCCTGTAGCTCTTTCGTTGGGAACAGAGGTTTAGGCTAATTAATCTCTGGTATCGCAGTTAAACTATGATGGCCTTTGAACTCTGGTGCTGGAGAAGACTCCTGCGAGTCCCTTGGACTACAAGGCAATCAAACCGGTCAGTCCTAGAGGAGATCAACCCCGACTGCTCTTTAGAAGGCCAGATCCTGAAGATGAAACTCAAAT
>JAEANM010029153.1:0-10236 GCA_017656035.1 Myanophis thanlyinensis | reverse complement strand
AGTACTCCAGGTGTGACCTTACCAAAGCCTTAAAGTGGTATTAAGACTTCATGTGATCTTGACTCTATCCCTCTGTTTAGGCAGTCTAGGATTGTATTGGCTTTTTTAGCAGCTGCAGCACACGGCTGGCTCATATTTAAATGATTGTCCACTAGGGCTCCAAGATCCCTCTCACAATTACTACTGTTGAGCAAGGAACCACATATCCTGTTCCTGTGCATTTTGTTTTTCTTATCTAAATGTAGAACCTTACATTTTTCACCATTGAAAAAAGTGCCCAATGTTCAACTCTGTCAAGATCCCTCACATTGTGCCGTCTGAAAATTTGATCAGTTCCCCATCTATCCCCTTGTTCAAATCATTGATGAAGATGTTGATGGTCGACGGTTGGAACTTCGAATCCCGGTCATAAGTACAGGTAATCCTCAATTTATGGCCACAATTGAGCTCAAAATGCTACCTTTAAGCATCATAAGTCACTTTTTGCAGTGACATTATAATTTGGGACAGCGACTAAATGCATAGTTGTAAATTAAGTATTACCTGAACTCCCAGGGAGATAACTTTGAATAATTGCTAAGCAACCGATCATAAATCAAGAACTATCTATAGACACTGGTAAAAAGGAGGCAAGACTCACTTAACAATTGCCCTCCTTAGGAATGAAAATTTTAGGCTCAGTTGTGGTCGTATGTCGAGAACTATGTCAGACCTGCCACCACTTAAACCTCTAAGTAGAAACCATCCTTGGTTCCATTTGTTGAGAAAAGTATAATTTTATTAGAAGTGCATCGTGGTAATGCAAAGCCGGAACTGAGAATCATGTGCCAAAATTCATAACTTCAACTTTTTCCTCCCTTAACTGCATCCCATAGCTGACCCTCCCACAACCAATCAGGTTCAAGCAAGATGTTTTCAGATTGGTCAGTTCAAGGCTAGGTTGGTATGCAGCGGCTTTCTTCCCCCAGCTGGATGACCTTAAATTAGCATCTCAGGGAGATGCAGAAATTACTTTCACTTTCCCTCAAGCAACTTCCCTCCCATCCACCCTCTCCATCGTTCATGGCACTGTCCTTACATGGTGGCAAAACACATGCCAGCATAAGTGGAAGCCGACAGACTATCATACTCAAAACACTATTTAATAATCTGTGCATAGTTGTTTAGGAATCCTCCGCCCACAGGTTTGTAACTACAATGGATTGTTGTACCCACAAAGCTCAGCTGTGGTTCACCATAACTCATTTTTCTATGATTCCCGAATATACATAATGAAAACACAGAAATAAAGCTGTTACAGATGATTGGCTGACTGTCTCAGTCTCCATTGGTAAATTACAACTAAATGAATTTATTCTACCCATGAGAATTGTTAACATAAATAGCCTGAAGAAACATCAGCATGCCCACATTTGGAACACATTAGATCTGCATAACTATTCTGATAGAAAGGAATTAGAAACAAGAATTCCAATCAAGGAGAAAATACAACGAATGATCGAAATAGAAGTCACATCTCTTCCGAAACCACATGGCCTGGTTTTGATTAAACCCAGGCTGCTGTTGTTTTCTCATTTTTTAATTATTGTTACAGGCTTTCCAAGAGATCTCATGGTTTGTTCTTACTGTAAAATGGTTAGAGGTGGCTTACCGTACTAGCTATTTCAAATTCAAATTCACATTTTATTGGTCACATGCGCAGTCATACATGGTACAATATGCAGTGAAATGCTTACGCAACCATTCACAACCACAGGTAAGTTAGAGCAGAATGGGAGGGCAGGAAATAGGTTGGGAATAAGTTAAAAAAAGGAGGTAATTGGGAAGGTGGCTACTTCATGTATATGTAAACCGTTATGATCCTTAGTGTTCTTGTGGTGTCTGATTCAGTGTCCGTATTGCTTGTGGAAAGAAGCTTTTCCTCATTCTTTCTGTGTTTGCCTTCAGAGAGCGAAAACGTTTTCCCAACCACATCGTGGTAAACAGACTATTGTTGGGGTGGCTGGGATCCTTAACTATCTTTATAGCTTTAGTCTGGCAACGGTTGTTGTACATGGAGTGTAGCTCGGGGAGTTTGGTACGGATGATGCGCTCAGCTGAGCATACCACCCTCTGTAGTGCTTGTCTGTGTTGCATATTGCTATTTCCAAACTAGGTTGTTATGTTGCCCGTCAGGATGCTCTCTACAATGCAGGAATAGAAGTTCCTAAGCACCTTCAGTGGAAGTTTGAAGTATCTCAATCGTCTGAGGTGAAAGAGACGTTGTCGAGCCTTTTTAACCATGAAATTGATATGGAATGTCCATGATAGGTTCTTTGAGATGTGCACAGCAAGGTATTTGAAGCAGTCCACTCTCTCTCTACTGGGCTTCCATTGATGACCAGGATCTGATAATTCCTTTCCTGTTTTGCACTTAAGTCCACCACCAATTCCTTTGTTTTGGTGACATTAAGAAGGAACTTGTTTTCCAGACACCAGTTCTCTAGATTCTTGATCTCTCTAGATTCTAGATCTCTTTGTTTCCTTTTGTTTTTAGTGGGCTGCACATTGATATAGGAGTATTTTCAAAGCTGGGAAGGAACATTTAGGAATGAATAATGGCCACAATTTAAATATTAAATGTGGTTTATGCATAAGCATGAACAAAACTATATGAAGAGAATATTTGTAGTTCAGGATTGAATTGTGGGGTCCTTGGTGCTCGCTGAGCTTGGTTGTCTTCTTGCAGACATTTCACTACCCAAATAGGTAACATCATCAAGGCTAGAAGGGAGTGGGGTTTGCAGAGAGGAGGAGGAGGAGAGATGCTTGGTGCTCTCTGAACTTGATTCCTTTCTTGTAGAAATCTCACTACCAAACTAGATAACATCATCAGTACTACAAGGGAGGAAGGATTTGCAAGGAGGAGAAGCAGCAGCAGAAGAGGGACTGTGAGGTGCTTGGTGCTCTCTGATCTTGGTTGTTTTCTTGCAGATGTTTCATTATCCAACTAGGTAACATCTGGCACTGATATGTACATCTGGCACTGATATAGCACAGCTGGCAGAGGGATTCAGGGAGTTGAAGTCCACACAACTTTCAAAAGGCCAAGATTGAGAAATATGTTTTAGTAGCGCTGAAATGTTAGGTGTCTTTTAATATAGGAACATAGATAATGTCATAGTAAGTAAAATAGTATCACTGTTCAGTAAGAAATAACTCAGGCAAAAAATATAACATGCATTGGCTGGCAAGACAATTAGAAGAAAAGTGATGGACTTAATAATGTGAAACACTAAAAATGATTCTTAAAAGTTCTTTCTTTGATTAACAGCAACATCAAATCTGAGGGGTGTGACGGTTGCACCATAATTAACACATGGGAGAAAAACCCGCCGTATCGAAATCCTGACTCAATAGAAATGTCACCCAGGAACTTCAAATGAACATCAAAACAAACACATTGTGATAGCAAGAACGTTTCAGGAAGACAAAAACAGGGTAATTCCCTTTGATTCTGATGGAACTTGATCATGGTTCCTTCTACACATCAGAGGGTGGAGATGTTACACAACTCTGGCGTTGTTGCTGATACTGAAGCTGCTTTGAACAACAACTGTGAGCCGCTGCATTGGGTTCGCTAAATCCCACCCAAAAAACACAGAGAACCAGCAGCCATTTTGAATACTGTTTCTCTCAGCATCTCCACAACCGATCGAGGCTTCTTCACTTCAGTGCTTTCTAGATGGATCTTCTTAAAGGTAAGAAGAACTGTCCAGTCTGTTCCCAAACCACTTCAGTCCTCCTCCTCCATGGCCCTTCGGCCTAGTACTGCAGGCTGAATAAATTGCTTTCGCCTGGGGTGGGGGGACATAGTTTGAGACCAGTGGGAGCCGGAGCTGGGAAATGGCGTGTTCCCCGACCCACCTGATGCAGCCATGCCGGAAGCATGGGGCTGGGGGGGCAGCTTGCTAGGCCACGCCACACCACATGGCGCATGTGATGGAGCTGCTCAGGCAAGGCCAGGGAGTGGAACCTAGCTAGTCTGTGCCGTGTGTGCAATGGAGCGGCTACGGCGCAGTAAAATACCCAAGCCCGGGGATGGAGGGGTGGGGGTTGCTAGCTAGGCAGCAACTTGCAGGCTTACTTACCTGGGCAGGCAGATCAGAACCGCTCAGTTGGGCCGCAGGCATTGTGTAGGAACTAGGAAGGCAGGCAAGCTCTGTTCATCGCAAGTGAGGAGCCACACAGAGTGCTATGCCGGAGAGGTGCGCAAGATGATGAGGAGTGACGTAGGATGGTGTGATGGGGCATGGCATGGCGTGGTGTTGCGAGCAGGCGGGCAGGGCGAGCAAGAGGATGAGGGTGAGCGCTGAGCAGCAGATCAGGCAGGTTGGTGTGAGCACTGAGCAGGTGGCGAGTGGCAAGCTGGCAAGCTGGCAATCGGGCTACCAGGCAAGTCAGAGCACAGCTAGCCAGAGCCAATTTTGCTGGTTCTCTGAACTACCAAAAATGTCCGCTACCAGTTCACCTGAACCAGTCTGAACCTGTTGAATTTTACCTGTGCCTAGTTGAGCCACGAAATGTCTCCAGGTGATCCACTAAGCTCAGAGAGCACCAAGGTCCCCACAGTCCTCCTCCATTTCCTCCCCCCTTCTATTCCTCCTCCTCCTCATCATCATCACTCCACACACACCCTCTGCCTTCAAGCACTGATGATATTACCTAGTTGGGTCATGAAACGTCTGAAGAAAACCACCCAGTTCAGAAAGCACAAGGATCCCACAATTCAACAATGAATTACAAATGTCCTCTTCTAAAGGTTGAGAAACTTTGCTGTAGTAAATCAGACACCATATTCCCCAAATATCATGTACTCTCCAATATTTTGGGGTACAACTCCCCAAATCACTTGCTCTGGACTCCAACCATCGGGAGTGGCACTTCAGCATAATCTGGAGACAACCAACCACCTTAAACGTGGCTCACGTCTGACTTCAACCACTTACTCCATCCAATTTCCTCCCTTGGTTTCCTACACAACTGTCGTAATCTTTCCTTGAATGTGAAAAAGCAGCTGAACACAAAAATGTTTCCGAAGCTCTTGGGATGAAAAGAAGAGGCACATACCGTAGTCAAAGTAGAGCGACTATTTTTGGTTGAAATGTAACAGGCCATGATTAGACTATGAAATGTAGACATGCAGAGATGTGAACAATGCAGAATGTACAATACAGAAGTGCAGACACACAGTGATGGCTCCGTTCAACTGCCTGTAACTGGTACCTTGGAAAGGATCACAAAATCATTACAAAATATTTGCATTTCTCAGAGCTGGGTCCCTGACAGGAGTCCTCTACGTATGACCATAATTGGGATCACACCATCTGTCAGCAAGCAATGGGGTCATTAAGTGAGCCACACTCAATTTTACAAACATTTTGGGCACAATCGTTAAGCAAACAGCACTGTCATTAAGTGAATCATACAGTCATTAAGCCAATCCAGCTTTTCCCTTTGATTCTGCTTGTCATATGCCCTCTGGGAAGGTCACACACAGCAATTGTATGACCCACAGGACACTGCAACCATCCTAAATATATACCAGTTGCCAAGTGTCTGAATTTTGATCATGTGACCATGGAATGCTGCACTGGTTGTAAGTGCGAGGATTGGATGTATATTACATGAAAACACATCCCCTCTGGTCCATGGACAAATCACAGAACCGGTCCCTGGTGCTCAAAAGTTTGGAGGACACAGATCTACAGCACGGGTGTCAAACTCGCGGCATCAAGTGACATATTGTAGCTTTTTTTCCCCCTTTTGTGGAGCTGTCATGGGCATAGCCCACGTGTGATGCAATTCTGATCTACAGGGTCAAAACATTTGCAGCATTTTCCCCAAAATACACATTTGCAGAGAGGTAGTCCTCTACTTATGACAGGTTACTTGGTGACCATTCAAAGTTAGGATGTATTCCCCCCCCTCTACACACACATACAAAGTTATTTATAACCATGTTTCAAAGTTACAGATGCTGCAACAGCCTTGGAATCATTACAACCGATCCTAGGAACACTGCAGCACCAATTCCACCCTCCCTCTCTCCCCATCCCCATCCTGTCCCGCCAGATTCTCACAGGCCTTGGAACTGTTGCCCACTCCCAGTGGGTTCCACCCACTCTCCATACTCCCTGTCACCCATTGTCCACATACCTTTTGGACATCTCCAGATGATCCTCAGAAGATCTCCAGAAGATCCTCAGATCCTCAGAAGATCTCTAGAAAATCTTCAGAAGATCTTTAGATCTCAGGTTGGGAAAGGAGGGAAGGCCACTCTGTTTGCAGCATCCCTGGACTGCATGGTTGTGTCCCAGAAGTGAACACCATTTTCTGAGCAGCTGTAAGGAATTGTGCCCCTCCAAAATGGCGGCTTCAGTGATGAAATGCTTTGGTCAGAGACCTCATCACTTCCTCATTATTGGACACGCTGGACCCCCTACAGTTTGCCTACTGTTGAAACCGCTCAACTGATGATGCCATCTCTCACCTTCTCCACATATCACTTTACCCATCTGGACACCAGAAAAGGGAACTATGTCAAAATGATCTTTGTGGACTACAGATCCACGTTCAACACAATAATTCCCTCCACACTCACCGTCAAGTTGGAACACCTAGGACTCAGCCCACCCCTATGTTGGTGGATCTCCAACTTTCTGACCAGGAGTCCACAGGCTGTAAGGATGGGTGGACAAGTCTCAACCTCACTCACCCTCAGCACCGGAGTACCCCCAGGCTGCGTTCTGAGGCCCCTGCTGTACTTCCTATACACATATGACTGTATGGCCACTACTAACTCCACCACCATCATCAAGTTTGCTGATGACACTGTCAAGGTGGGCCTGATCTCTGGCAACAAAGAGACAGCCTACCTAGAAGAGATCACAAACCTGGAGAACTGATTTCGGAAAAACAACCTCATTCTTAATGTCAGCAAAACAAAGGAATTGATACTGGACTTCAGTAAAAACAGGAAAGGAAATACCAGGCCCTGGTCATCAACAGAAGCCCGGTAGAGAGAGTGGACTGCTTCAAATACCTCGGTGTGCACATCTTGAAGAACCTGTCATGGACCTTTCACATCAACACCATGGTGAAAAAGGCCCGACAATGTCCCTACCACCTCAGACACTTGAGAGACTTCAGAATTCCTCCCAAGGTGCTTAGGAACTTCTATTCCTGCACTGTAGACAGCAGCTTGACAGGCAACATTACAACCTGGTATGAGAATAGCACCATGCAGAACAGACGAGCGTGGTGGTACTACAGAGGTGGTATGCTCAGCTGAGTGCATCCGCACCAAGCTCCCTGAGCTGTACTCCATCTACAACAAATGTTGCTGGACTAAAGCTAAGAAAATAGTGAAGGACCCCAGCCACCCCAACAATAGACTGTTTGCCACGTTGCGGTCAGGAAAGTGTTTTTGCTCTCTGAAGGCCAACACAGAGAGAATGAGGAGAAGCTTCTTTCCATAGGCAATACGGACTCTAAACCAGAAACCACAAGAACACTCAAGATTATAACAGGAACCACGATTGTATTTCATTCCTACCTTGCCAACAATCCCTAACTTATTTCCTATCCTATCCTCCCATTTTGTCTAGACTTACTCTCCTACCCTACTATCAATTGCAGTCGTGGGTGGTCTGGTCACGTAAGCATTTCATTGCATATTGTACCATGTATGACTGTGTATGTGACCAATAAAATTTGAATTTGAATTTGGCTTCTTCTGGTACGCAGCTGCATGGTCCAAAGATGGAGGGGTCTATTCTATTTCCCTAAAGCTGTCTGCACAAGATTGCATAGACCACGTTAGAGAAGCCGAATGAACCAGCCACCCTTCCTTTCCGCAGCCCTTTTCTTCTCACCTCACAAATCAAATACTGAATAGAGGATAATATTTCTTTTAAAATAAACCATCTCATTGATCCAAGTCCACAAATGCATGATCAGCCATCTTATACCTTTCTTATGAACCCAGTATCAAGCAGTCTCATAAACCTACACAGAACCTCCTGTGGATGTTCTGCAGAATGCGTTTGAACTTTATCTTCGCCAGGGCCCCCTGGACCATATTCCATGCTTGCTTCTTCCCATGCAGGTTCTTGAGCTGAAGCAGGTAGGAATGAAAGTCCAGCTGGAGCTCTTCGATGGGCTTCTTCTTCTCCTCCGTCTCAGGAGGAGTCTGAGTGAGTTTACGATACAGACGCTGGAGCCTTCGTGGCGACTTCAGTCGGAATGCTACAAAGTCAAGGGCTGCCTCATAACACTCGCCATTATCTGGAAGAGAAAGAACAGATGAGAAACACATCGAATAAGAGGTGCTGGGAAAGCCAGTTTGGTCTAATGGTTAAGGCGCCAGCTTAGAAATCAGGAGACGATGAGTTCTAGTCCCACCTTTAAGAATGAAAGCCAGCTGGGTGACTTTGGGCCAATCACCAGGAGACGGTGAGTTCTAGTCCCATCTTATGCATGAAAACTGTCTGGGTGACTTTGGGCCAATCACCAGGAGACAGTGAGTTCTAGTCCCGCCTTAGGCATGAAAGCTGTCTGGGTGACTTTGGGTGAATCACCAGGAGACAGTGAATTCTAGTCCTGCTTGACACATGAAAGCCAGCTGGGTGACTTTGGGCCAATAACCAGGAGACAGTGAGTTCTAGTCCCATTTATGCATGAAAACTGTCTGGGTGACTTTGGGCCAATCACCAGGAGACAGTGAGTTCTAGTCCTGTTTGACACATGAAAGCCAGCTGGGTGACTCTGGGCCAATCACCAGGAGACGGTGAGTTCTAGTCCCATCTTATGCATGAAAACTGTCTGGGTGACTTTGGGCCAATCACCAGGAGACAGTGAGTTCTAGTCCCGCCTTAGGCATGAAAGCTGTCTGGGTGACTTTGGGTGAATCACCAGGAGACAGTGAATTCTAGTCCCGCTTGACACATGAAAGCCAGCTGGGTGACTTTGGGCCAATAACCAGGAGACAGTGAGTTCTAGCCCCGCTTTAGGCATGAAAGCTGTCTGGGTGACTTTGGGTGAATCACCAGGAGACAATGAGTTCTAGTTCCGGCCTTAGGCATGAAAGCTGGCTGGATGATTTAGCCAATCCCTCTCTCTCAACATAACTAACCTCACAGGGTTGTTGTTGTGGGGAAAATAGGAGGAGGTAAGGGTGTTAGATAGGCTTACTGCCTCAAGTCATTTGTAAATGTAACAAAGCCGGGATACAAATAAATAATAAGTAAATTAATACTATCTCCTGAACTGTCCTACTGTAGGGTTTATGACCAGAATCTCTGGATCAGCCTCCGCAGATTAAATAACGATTAAATCGGGACCACATTATTTGAGGAACCATCTCCCACCAAGGGCACTGGCCTGCCCCACTCGCTCTAGCAAAAGCCGTGTCAAACTCGATTTCATTGAGGGCTGATGCAGGGTTGTGTTTTAACTTTGAGGGGACGGGGTGTGTGGCCAGGGGGCATGGCCAGGTTGACATCACTCATGTTGCGGAGGGGGGGGGGCTGTGGTGGCCCTTGCGCTCTGCCAGTTAAAACAGGCTCCTGAGCTCCATTTTCGGCTGCAACCAGGTCCTGCAACCTTCTGCCAGCAAAAACGGAGCTCGGGAGGGCCACCCTTGTCCCCTGCTGAGCTGTTTTTGCTGGCAGAGGCACCACTGATGTTTGCTGCTTCCAGGGCGGCCCCACGGATCCAATCTAAGAACCCCACGGGCCAAATCCGGTCCCCAGGCCTTGAGTTTGACACCTCTGCTGTAGCAGAAGGGGCATAGAACATAGAGACACAGGACTGGAAGGGACCCTGGAGCAGTGGTGGGCTTAATGGCTTAAAAACCTCCAGGGATGGAGCACCAACAACTTCTGGTGGCAAGCTGTTCCACTGGTTAATTGTCCTTGTTGTTAGGAAGTTTCTCCTCAATTCCAGGTTGCTTCTCTCTTTGATTAGTTTCCATCCATTGTTTCTCACCTTCCCTTTTGGAAAAGATTTTGACCCCCTCTTCTTTGTGGCAGCCCCTCAAATATTGGAAAACTGGTATTGCATCACCATGCTATGGACTTGATCAGCCTAGGAATTTCAGCTAGCAGGGTCCAGAAAAAGAGACTTTTCTGCCTTGGTCTACGACCTCTGGAACATCTCACCACTGGAGCAGAGATCCACCTCAAATTAATTAAT
>JAEANM010029152.1:0-10237 GCA_017656035.1 Myanophis thanlyinensis | reverse complement strand
TCTCTCTCACACGCACACACACACACATTCTCTGGCACTCTCTGGGTCTCGTGGGCGCTTCATCTAGCCTTTGTTTGTGCTGGATGCACCTCGGTCGCTCGGGGAGACACATGACCTGCTCCAACAGAAGCGGCAGAGAGAAACAGCCAGGTTGGGCTGGTGTCTCGGGGCAGAGAGGAAGCCGTGTGTCTGAAGTGCATGCAGCACCAAGGGCTGGAAGAAGCGGCTGTGGGCACAGCAAGAGATGAAGTAAGCTTCGCTCCTGCTCTGGAATGTGGAGTGAGTCTCCACACACACCCCCACACACCCACACCCCCCCACACATGCCCTTACCTTCTCAGGACAGGTGAGGAGTGACTGGGAGAGGAAGGCGAGGGGTGGGGCAGCCGATAGAGAGCCACAGCAGGGCAATGAAAGCAGCACGAATTGCTGACATTCATTGCTTCGGCCCGCCTGCCCCCCCCCAAACGCAACAACAGCACCATTCCCTCGTTCCAGCCAGTGAGGGCTGTGCTGCTCCCTGCACTTTGCATCACCTGCAAAGTTGCCCACCACAAGCTGTAGTCACAGAACTGGCCCATTTGTCGTCCTGGAGAACTCCTCCACCTGGATGCACTGCAGACCACCAAAATTTTCTTGCAGACCATCGGTTGGTGCCCTCTGCTCTAAGGAATTCAAAGTGCACATTTTCACAACAGAATGCAAGGACTGATGGATAGTAAAGCAGTTTGTCATAGTTTAGAAAATAGATTATATATTCCCAAACTTTTAAGATTTGTAGAAACCAGAGGCAATGTTGGAATAGACAGTCTTTTAAATAGTGAGCTGCCTATAATATGTAAAACATTTTATTTTGTGCCTTTGGTCTGATAATTTTGAAGTTTTTCTGTTTTAATGACATAGATGTACTTATTTTTATCAGAATTTTTATCAGAGTTTGCTGTTGAACAGATTTTGATAGAATGCTATTCTTCTTTAGTCCAGTACCAAAAGACAGAGAGAAATTTTATTTCAAACTAAAGCAAGGCCTTGAGAAGAAGGTTGTCATCACTATACAGCAGATTTCCAACAAAGAATTAGCCATTGAAAGGTAATAGCTACCATCTGTCATTAATAGTGCTTTGTAATGTTTATAATATTTTCAATGTCTTTCCAAAATAGTATTTCCATAGAAGCATAATTTAAAAACTGGAAGGTGAGTGAATTTTGCACCAGTGTCTTTTCATTTCTGTTCCTGACTTGTTAATGATCCCAATTGAAAGTGCTTAGCATATATAATCACATATAAGCATATATTCACATAGATTAGCCAATCTTTTAATTTTTAATATACTGTGAAAAATGTGCTACGCCCCAATAAGCTGACTCATAGGTTTTCATAGATTTTAATTTCACAATTAGCTTATCTGCAGATGGCAGATTTTTCAAAGTATTTAGTTAAAAATTCAAGGCTCTGCTTATTCAGAAAGATATATAGAGAAAAAGCTGAGGGAAAATAATAATCATATACACTTGTGGGGAAGCCCATTTGTAGATCAACTGGACACATTTTGGGGAATATATTTTGCGCTAAAATTTTTCAAGCTATCGACAAGTATACAGGTAGTCCTTAATTTACAACCATTCATTTAGTGACCTTTTGAAGTTATAATGGCATTGAAAAAAGTGAGTTATGCCTGGTTTTCACACTTAGACTGTTGCAGCATCCTCAAGGTCATGTGATCACAGTTCAGCCACTTGGCAACTAGCATGTATTTATATCCAAATGTCATATGATCACCATTTGTAACCTTCCCAGACAGCATAATCCCAGACTGAAAAGCATAGCCAATGGGGAAAATCATATTCACTTAATGACCACTTAACAATTACAGTGATTTGTTTAACAACTGGGGCAAAGAAGTTGTACAATTGGGCAAAACTCAATAACTGTCTAGCTTAGCAATGGAAATTTTGGACTCAATTCTGGTTGTAAGTCAAGGAGAACCTAGAGTCTGAGTTGTATAAAGGATTGTTCACCTGTATGAGCCTGCCTTTGTTTGGTCCATACCAGGAAAGTTAAGCTCATAGGCCAACAGAAACAGGACAGTTAGCCAAAGATCCCAAATGTGTGCAATTTTTTTGGCACTTTCCCTTCAATATTTCTTCTTGAATATATTCTGAAGATTTGTTTTTATATCCTTTTTCTTGAAAAGTTTAATAGTAAGCATATCTTTTATTTGCTGCTCCATTCTTAATTTTGGATAACCATAGCTTACATTGTTTTAAAATTCAAGCCACTGATTCCAAGCTGTCTTGTATAACTTTTGATTTAAAAGACATTGTAAAAATGTTTTCTATAAATAAAACCTCTAACTTTAGGGACTTGTAGGGCAAGTATAAAAAATTGTGGATTCTATCAATAGATTCTCTCTCCTCTAGATAGATTTGTTTTCCAGCTTCTTGATAATATAGTACTAGTCATTGCATCATTTAAAGTGTATCAAATACAGAATTTAAAATGTAGTTTGTGTAATTTTATCTGTTCTGAAGGTATATTGGAATTCCTGTATTGATTCTTATTTCTTATGAAGTGTAACACTATTATTGAATTTTTAATACTTGGATAGTAATAATGTCACTTTTACAAATGTTTGGTTAACAATAGGTTAATATAGTGTACTGTAATCATGATTGCTGAAATAGGTATAAGCAGTTTTGTTGACATATTCACAAAGGCAAAGCCATCAATTATGATTTGAAAATCATAAACTATAATACAAATCATAAACTATGATTTACAAAACATAGTGCTAAGTTCACGTGTTAGGCCAAACCAAGATTAAACAAATCACATGAAAATTTAATGTGGAGTACCAAACAGCATTTCCCGTCAGCAAGCTGTTTTAATAGCTTTGTCCACCAACTTCTGTTGTCTGTCAATATTTGCTATTGATTTATTATATTTTAGCATGCTTTTTAAGAAAATCATAAGTATCTTAAAATGTTTTGGGGTTGATAAGTTTGAAAGAAATATATTTCAGTATACAGCTTATTTATGAAAGTTTTACTAGCCAATATTGAGTTCTCTACATATGATCCAACATTTCATCCAGCATTTATTAGAACATTTTTCATAATCTATAAAGAACTATTAAAGATAGATTTTTGACTTTTAAAATGTTCCTTTTGTTATGGATAATTATTCTAATGCAGATTATATCATGGTTAAATTAATATACGTGAAATCTATGACTTAATTTTTCACCGTTCTCTTTTTCGTAAAAATAGCTGTGTAGTGTGATCTTAAATGTGTTAGATTCTAGCGATGCTGAAGATATTTGTGGATCCTAATTCATGTCTACTAAAAAAATTAAACATTTGAAAAGCAACAAAAATGTTGCATTTAAAAATGATCCCCTCTAGATGGCAGCCTTTCTATAAGATTTGAAATCAATGTTTAGTTTCATATTAAGTTCTTACTGCATTTCTCTTAATTTTTTCAAGAATGTTGCACTCAGAAAACCTGTTTGATAGATGATTGTCATAGTTGTTTGTGCATAAAATAAATCTGGACTATTAGCAATATATTTTTAAAGTCAAGTTTCTCTGTACCTAGATTCATGTTTGTATAAAAATTAATATTCAATGATAGTTATAAATTATAAGTTGGTTAATTTTTCCTTAATTTTTTTCCTATTGCTGTGGGGAAGTTCTGCACAGACACAATCTGCAAAAAAATGTAGAGATAAATTTTTGTGGCTCCTTTGTTAGGAAACTATTATTTTAACTTCTCATTCTTACTTCCTGAACAACAACCTCAAAAGCTTAGTTACTAATGTCATAGTATTTAACTGTAACTCACTCTCCCTGATTTTTGATATAGGTAGTCCTTGCTTAATGACTAATTGGGTTCAACAACTCTGCTGCTAAGCAAAGTGACAGCTTATTCTCTTGCAATCCCTTCTCCAATCTCTCCACTCTGGTGGTAGGGAGGAATGGTCAGGTTAAGGAGAGATTGTCTACAGAAATTACATGCTCTTTTTCTCCCTAATGTTGGGAAGTATTCAGTCTAGCA
Organism: Myanophis thanlyinensis; assembly: GCA_017656035.1. Classification (NCBI taxonomy): domain Eukaryota; kingdom Metazoa; phylum Chordata; class Lepidosauria; order Squamata; family Homalopsidae; genus Myanophis; species Myanophis thanlyinensis. The sequence goes on along the minus strand of JAEANM010029152.1, from coordinate 6,180 downwards.
GGGAGAAAGGATGAAGCATGATGCAAGTCTAGAGTCACTGTGCAACCATAAAAGGGCCATAAGCAGTCCTCCCTTAATTCCTTGGAAACTTATCTAGTTGTTCCCAGGGGAGAGCTGCCAGACTGGGGATATTTCTGTATTATTGGCAGAACATAATAAAATAGTTAACTCAAACTGCAAGTATGGATCTAGTTTTTCACATCTGACACACACACACACACACACACACACTTGTTAGAGTACAGAGATTGGAGAAAAGGATTTCAAGAGAGTAACCTGTTTGCATACAGTGCCTGCTGCTGCCAACCTAGGCTGCCAGTGCAGTTGCATTGCTTTCAGTGTGTAAAAGATAAAGAGCTTTACTTTCTTGCAATCCCTTCCTCGCCAATCTCTTTACTTTGCAAAGGGGTGGAAAAAAGCAAGGCAGCCATAGGATAGTGCACACTGACTATAAAGACAATAATGTGAGCGAGGAACGCTGAGAAGGTTGCAAATGGTCATAAATTGGCTGTAATTTTTCAATACTGTCATAACTTCAAATAGTCACTAAACAAGTTATCAGTAAATATACACATGTAATAATATTTAATTACAGTTTTTTTTTTGAACTTTTATAGAAGGAAATCTTGTAGGAATATGAATTATTTCTCTTCCTGTCCTGGAAGGTAAAATATCCTTTTTCTACCTTCCAGCACCAAATGGGAAGTTGAGCTATTTTGAGATTCTGTTTTGGTTAGCTGATGGGATAGGAAGTAGACTAACTCACACAGTGGTGGGATGCAACTGCTTTGCATGCACGCATGCCATCCGTGCTGCTGCTCAGCTTCAAAACTGCAGCTATTCAGTTTACCTGAGGCAGCCCTGGTAGGTAGGAAGGTTGTGGAGGTGCGGAAAACAGCTGTGCTGCACGATTGAGGTGAGCAAGAAAAAAAAAAGGGGGGGGATATAGGACAGAATAGGGCAGGGGCATGGGGCCAGGACTAACTGATCACTGCCACTACCAGTTCAATAGAACTGGTGCGACCAGGCAGCATCCCACCACTGAACTAACCTCTATCTTAGAAGGTGTTTTTTTTTGGTAGAGGCAACAATTTTCATTTCATTTTGTTTCTTTTCATGTGTCCAAAGCAGAGGTGAAATTCAGCCGGTTTGCACCGGTTCTATAGAACCGGTTTTAGAAGAAATCTCCTTTTGTTTTGTTTTTTTGCCACTTTGCAGGATTAATCCTGTAAATAAGGCAGTTGTTTCTAGCCTAATCTTTATTGCTTTGCTCACAGAAACTGCCTGTCCCCTTATTACATTGTAATTTTGGTGAAGTTTAATTCTGTGCTTGGTGATGTTTAATCCTGTGGCCACACCCACAGAACCAGTAGTAAAAAAAATTGAATTTCACACTGGTCCAAAGAAGAAAACAGCATGAAAGAACAATACTTAAAACAATAAAGGAAATCTGGAAGCAGCAAAGGACAGGCTTGCAGCGCTTCTGCCAGAAAAAAACTGGCTCCTGAGTTCCATTTTTGGCTGCCAAGGCCTCCTGCAATCCTCTGCCAGTGAAAATAGAATTTGGGAGGCCCTCCCAAATTCCATTTTCACCGGCAGAGGGTTGCAGGAGGTTGTAGCAGCTGAAAACGGAGCTTAAGAACTGTTTTTTGCTGGCAGAGCGCTTGGGCCACCACAGGCATCCCTGACAGGAGGGGCATTGAGCTGGCCATGACCACCCTTGCCACTCCCACCCTGACTCCCTCAAGGTCAAACACAACCCTTATGGGTCCTCAATGAAATTGAGTTTTACACCCCTGTCTTAGATGTTATGACTGGCAACTTGGGAGCAGGTCAGGAAAGCTTTGCAAGTTAACAATAGGACATTGGTCGGAACCTTGACAGTGATATTAAGTTCATATTGCCTATCAGTAACATCAGAGAGTAACTTTGAATGTTGTGTTTAAAGATGTTAATTTAAAGAAAACTGAAATATTATCTAGGTTTGAAGGGATTAACCCTCTGAAAATACAGTCCTTCATGTAGTTTACACAGAGGCACCCAACATTTTGGGCACCAGGGATGATACCATGGAGAAAGGTTTTTCTGTGGACTAGAGGGGGTTTTGTGTGCTGCCTGCATCTTACAGATGGGCTTCGCTTATTTGATCACACCCGTTGCTGGCATGCTGTGGACTTGTGCCAGTCCACAGACCTGGGGGTGGGGACCCCTGGTTTACACTATTCTTCATCAGTATACGCAGCCTGTATTAGAAGACCAGTTATGGAATATTCCAAAGCAGAGCAAGAATAGCTGCCAGTGATCTGTCAGAAAATAAAATTCAAAATCAGTATTAGCAGAAATAGGCAACCCTTCAGTACCCCAATTATGGTTTTCCCATTGCCCAAAGATTGTTGTGTTATTATTTCTACAAAATTAAAATTGAACATTTTAAGGCAAATGATAGTTACAGTTTGTCTTTTGATTCAACTGCAAAATAAAGTTTGCTTTTGTAATTTTTATTAGATAGGTTAGTGGTAGAACTGTGCTAGAAATGTGCAGCGCTTTGGATTTAATATGGATGAATCCAGTACAAATTAATTGTTGTTTAATTTTGGTTTATTGAATATTGTAACATTTATACTTCTGTATTTATAATCTGCCCCGAGTTTCTGTTGATAAAATGGACAGCATATAAATAAAATAAATATATAATTAAAAATATGAATGCAGCACTTGTCTGCAGCTAATTAAAGCAACTTTGTTTTCAAAACCATATTGCTACAATGGAAGCCTTCTCATAAGCAGTTGTGTAATCCTAGCACTAGACACAGAGGCTTTAACAAGCTGTAAACAAGTGCTGTATTTCCCCTTCTCCTTGTTTTAGAGCACCTCTTTTTAGTAAAATCTGAGGCAGTATATAGCCTTAATGCATTGTTTTCATTTATCATCTTTCCATCTGAATCAAAGATACTTAATATATGTGGTCTGACTGATTGTGCTGCAAATTTCTTCTAATTACTACATTTCTAATTTGCTAAAAAAGGTCTTACTTGCCTTCAGATATTATTTCAGTAATGTTCTGCTGCATTCTGAATCTATATGGAAGCATATAGAGTTTTTTGCTAGCTTTGTATTTAACTAGCATTTAACTAGCCTAAATCTTTGTTGTGTATTCTACTTGCCTGCAAACCAGAATGGAACCTCAGAGTAAATTTGATTTATGAATTCAATTACTTTTCTTTCTAACAAGATTAATTACTAGATAAAGCAATTCAGGTTAGTTATTCTACTTTTCCTACCCATGATATTGTCAGCATCAAACAGGCAACTAATTAGGTTTCATTGTTCCAAACATTTTGTATATTCCTCAGGCTACAGTCACTAAAATGACTGTCTTGATAGGACCTGGATTAGACTGGTTTTCTCTATTTAAATTGAATATTATACTCTGTAATATCACTATACAATTCAGTGTTTTAAACTTGACTTTTTCTTGTGTTCACTAATCTTGATTACAGGTGCTTTGGAATGCTGCTAAGTCCAGGTCGAAATGTCAAAAACAGTGATATGCACTTATTGGATATGGTAATAATTCTCTACTGTAATTGCAAAAGTTTATGTGATAATATTCATTTTGGGTTTAATGACTCTGCCCCCCAAAATACCCATTGTTCTCATCCCAAATATAGCCTTTTGGAATCAAAATTGGAAATACTTTTGTTTCTTTTCCTATGAAGGCAGTAAATGATTATGCTTCTAGAATATTCTTCAGTAGTAGTTGTATAGTTACCCTCATTAATTGCTGATTACTGGATTTCATATTTGTTTATTTATCAAATGTATATAGCCACCCATCTCCCTCAAAGGGAGATGCTAGGTGGTATATAACAATAAATAAAACAAATAATAAGCTAATCTAAAAGCCACAGTAATAACATAAAAACAAAAATACTAATCTGGGCGAAAGGAAGATAAAAATGGTTCTCTCAGCAATAAAACCATCAAATCTCAGATTCCCTTGGAGCCCCAGGCCTGTCAGCATAACCAGGTCCTGAGGGCTTTTCAAAAAATCAAAAGGGATAGGCGAATCTAATTTCATGGGGAAGGATGTCCCATAAGGCAGGGACCACAGCACAGACTCACCTGGGAGCCACCAGATGTAGGTCTCTAGCTGATCTTATTTGCAGCATCCCTTCTCTGAGAGATCTAAATGGAGTGGGATAACCCGGGAGAGGCTGTCCCTTAGAAATTTATTTTGTGAAATTGAAACATCCATTAAGAAAGCTTTTAAAAGATTTTTAATTGTGGTTTTCAAGTAGCTCCCATCACCTTATCAAATTTATGTAGATTAGCTAGGACAATCCTAGCTAAAATGTTATCATCTGAGAGCAAAAGAACCAAATTCAACTCATCCTTCTATATAGAAAACCAATAATGGTACAAAATGAGGTGAAGCTGTAAATATCCTAAATAATTTTTAATATACCGAATCCAGCAGGCTCCAAAAATAAAAAAATAATTTTATTAACCCATTGGTCCAAACATAGTTGTCCAAACTAGTTAGATATGTATTTCACATAAATATAGATAATATGGAAATTTGACAAGAAAAATGCTTTGTAAAAGACCCATTGAAGTAGATATGACTATTTATATGTACATAGGCATAATCCAATCTTTATAATATAAATATATGGGGTATTTTTGATGTATCATATGTAAGATATGTGGTCTAGTAATGGCCACATGAATTTGCAGTTTTAGCTAAATGTGTGTGTTTGGCTCTCTGGTTTTACATTCTTATACTCACATAACCTATTATTAAAACAAATGGCAAATTGAAAGCAACTTATGGGAATTATCTCTACTATTGTTCAGTTGTTAATCAAGACTAAAGATTTTACTTGTTTTAAAATGTTTATTATGGTTTTTAGTTGTACAGACATAATATTGAAAACTGCAAAGTAATTTTTGAAAAATCTTGTTTTTGTTCTTAGGAGTCTATGGGAAAAAGTTCAGATGGTAAAGCTTATGTAATAACTGGCCTTTGGAATCCTAATATACCTATCTTTTTAGTCTTAAATGAAGAAACTCCTAAGGGTAAGTTTGCATTTAAAATGTTATTCTGTGATCACATTATAGGAAAGGGATTAAATATATTGTATATAGCCTTCTGCTTTAATAGCATTCTTCATGCACTGCAATAGGTTATAAGTTATAACAAGCATTTATTTATAAAGCAATAAATATTGTATTTTAAAAAGTCAGATCTGATTCATAAGTAGAATTGGGACTTTAGAGAGAAAAGGGAAGAGTAGGTGAGAGGGCAATGTTATGAAATATCAATATGGAGTTATGCAAGAGAAGAATCTCAGCAGAATATAAATCATAAGTTCCCAAGCATATAATGATATGAGTATACTTTACTGTTATTGTCGTTTAATGTGAAATTTAATTTTCTTTGTGTGTTACAGATAAGCGTGTATACATGACTGTGGCAGTAGATATGGTAGTCACAGAAGTGGTAGAGCCAGTTCGTTTTCTGTTAGAGACACTTGTGCGAGTGTATCCAGGCAATGAACGCTTCTGGTACTTCAGCAGGAAAACTTACACAAAAACATTCTATATGAAATTAAAACAGGTAATTTTTAATAAAAAGAGAAAAAAACAATGAGTTGGAAAGGTTTTTCATTGTCTATATATACTTTGCAAAATGCTATATAAATTAAATCTTGGGAATTAAAGTTTATAAGTAAATGGAACTTGGCCGTCAATGGAACGGCCATTGGAAAAATAGGAAAAATAAATAAGGAGAAATGCCCTTTTCAGTTGGACAATTTGGCAGGATTTTTTGAGAGCTGAGAATTGGAGGATTCATTGCCTTAATGAAGTGACATCTGCAGATAGTTGGATATGGTCTCTTATTTTTGAACCCTGCTCTTCTGAACTGTAAATTATCCAGAAGGAAATGGATAACAACAACAACAACAACCTTGCCCAAAAATTTTACACAGTACATGAAGAAATTGCAGCTTCCTGCAGTAATAGCAACAGAACAGCAAAAAACTGTGCTGCTTACAACAACTATACATTTTGAGGAGGTACTTGGTCGATACCTAGAATGCTGGCAGCAACCCGTATCAACCACCAGTGCCAGTCAATAATGTGACACATTTTTAAATGTTCAGTTGACTGAGT
>JAEANM010029151.1:0-10237 GCA_017656035.1 Myanophis thanlyinensis | reverse complement strand
ATATAATATAATTCCATAGTTGTTTTCTGGATGGCTTTCTATCATTGAAAAAAGCATGAATTCTGTCTCGTATTAGGGAATTTTAAAGATTAACAGGCCATCTGTCCACCCGCTGAAACTGAAGTGGAACATGTAACATGATAGTGATTTCAAACATATAAATCTATAAGAGAATAATGAAAGAACATTTTGAACCAGCAATGTGAGAGACTGATCACTAATTACAGGAAGCATTTCACTGAATCCAAAGGAGTGATTACTTTTTCATGCTGGCAAATCATTGTTTGATTCATGCTTATGAAATTTATGAAAGAAAAACAGAATGTTAGTGTTATTTGTAGATCACTCGGTCCTCCTTTATATAGCAGTAGGACCATAAGAAGCCAAGGTAATATTTTGAAGAAAAGAGGTGCAAAAATTCAGAAAATCCAGAAAGGGATAAGTATTTTTTTCCATATAGTGAAGTGGTAAAACATGTTGTTGATGAAGTTCTAATAAATAGGTTCTGTCTGGGAAAGAAGAAAGACCATTAAAGGAATGTTACTGTGTAAGGAACTGAAATCTACAGAGCTTAATGGAACAGTGCTCAAAAATACAATAATGAAATCGATCCTTCACGTGTTTGATTAAATTGTAGAGCCGATTCTTCACTTGTTTGATACATCTCATTTTCATCTTTCTGTCTCCTTCGTTGATTTCTCCCTACCTGAATTTCTTGAATTCCTTGTCCTGAAATTGATTTGAACATAAATTATTTTCATTTTGATGATTTGACTGTTTCTGTTGTGATTTATCGTGTTTTTTTCTTCCTTTTCCCAATCCAGTTATTGTGATCACTCTAAGCCCTGCTCCCGCTCCATCCCAACGTGCAGGTACCAGAACTTTTTATCATCGCAGCTTGGATTTCTTGCATCATTTATCTAATGCTTCTTTCAACTGCATAGGATTGCCACTTTTCTGCTTTTGTTCCAAATGTGTGTCTGAGCCTGCTTCTTTCCCACTGTGGTATTTTCCTTTTACTACTTTTTTTCTAGCCCTAACTCATCCTGACTGGCTAGACAAAGTGATGCATCAAGCCATGCATGAAAACGTGTTTGATTGTCCACAGCTGCATTTAGTTGCTTAGCACCTTCCTTTACTGATTATGTCAAAGCACTTTAATGAAAACAGGTAATATTTAAATTGTGTGTATTTTGGACTATGTCTTACCAATCTTCTTTCCTAATCCTTGCCAAATGTCTCTGATAGAAAACAACAGAAATACAGATACAGAGTATGTAAATATTTAGGGTAGAAAAAGCCACTACTTATAGGAAAACTAAGTTAGTCTTTTCTAGTGTAAGTGCAGTTGTCTCAGAGGTAGAACCTAGTAGTAAACTGATTTTGCTTAAGGGCAGAAAACCAAGATTGTGTTTTTAATTAACCACAACTCTAGCCAAGATTTAAAATCAGAGCAGGGGATGCCAACCTTGGAACTTGGCAGAATGTAAATTGCTTTAAGATTTCTAAGACAAGTTGAAGAAATCTGAGCTGAACAGTAGACAGCATCTATTATAATATATGAATGAGTTATGCTTTTGGTATTGCCATTTGCATTACCTTTGAAGGACTGTATTTCTCACAATCTGTGGCAGCAACTACAAATAGTTTCCCAGATCGATACCTGTCCAAATATTCCTTGATCGCAGATATTTTTCTGTGAGAGACCCAAATATTTTGAGATCACTCTTTGGACCTGCTTTCCCTGGTCTCATGGTTTCCAGGTGGTACTAAATTCAGGTGTCAGGCTAAGAATTTTGAAATTTGCAGTCTAATACAACTGGATAAAGATGGAAGTTGTGATGGGAGGTAAGTGGAATTGATCCTCGCTTAACTAAAGCAACACCTTTAGAAATCAGGCATGCATGTAATGCTACCTGCAAAAATGATATTTCAGGATTTCAAAGGATAAAACTATTTTATTGGCAAAGAACTTTTTAATAGAGTTAACGAAACAGAAGATGTCATGCCATACTTATATAACTACACCAGAAATTAGTAGTTGTTCTGAAGCAGAAATTAAAATCCAGTTTTTAGTCATAGGCTTTCTGTGGTTTTTTTATGTTGCTTTCAGATTGACATTGTACTTTTAACAATATTACAGTAGTGGTACCTTTTATTGAAAGTTCTGAGTTTACTTGTTCCTGCATTCCCTTATGTCCAAAGGACATACTTTGGGATGGGGGCGATTACATTGTAAATGTTCAGCTATTCATCTTGATTCAACTTGTCTTGCCAAATATTCTCTTTGGTGTATGTAAAAGAACTTCTTCATTGTCTGCCTTTAGCTACTGTAGCTATGAATTGTGAATTAATTATTGTGGTTTTTCCTACCTGAGATGTAGCAGTCTTGCAGTGCTGAAAATACAGAAAGACCAGCATGTTTTGTCTTGGGGAAGCTTGCTTACTAATGCTTTGAAGTCCCTCAGGCTGGGAATGTGTTTAAATAGATCCAGGCCTTCTCAATCTTGCCTTTTACAAGCTCTTACTTATGCTTTTTTTTTTTTTTGCTTTGCCAGCTGTTCGTTGCAGATATAATTCAGCAAAAAATTTAACTTTTTTATTGTGAAATAAATAATCCATTAACTATTTTTCTGTAGGAATATATTTTTTAAAAAGTATTAAAATGAGAAAGAAAGATAATATTTCTTAAACACAATATAAAGTCAGCCTTACCTATTGATATTAAGCATATAAATTAGTTTGCGTAGTTCAAATGTCTTAGTTCGGATTAGTTTCCAAACAGGATTCCTGGTTGTAAAATTCTTGCACAAATGTAGAAAGAGAGGTTCTAGAGTTCTCTACACCAGTGAAAGAGAATGAGTGGCCTTCAAACTTTGAAATTCCAACTTTGCTTCATTACAAAAAAAAAAAAAAAAAGGTCATACTCATTTCTTTTATCATCCTTTTTATTTCCAAGCCATTGATATATATGTAGCACTTTGTAAAATGCATTTTTAATCGCCCCATCTCCAACGATTAGTTGAATCCAAATTCTAAGTATACAGGTTCACTGTCCATAAAATATGGTTTTGTTAAATTGTGTTTTTTAATCCATAGAAATGTGATATGAATGTATGTTCATGAACCAAACACTTTTGACCCTTTGACCCTCTCAATATAAGTTTACATGTCTGCTTGATTGACTTAGAGACATTGTAATTATCTAAAAGAGATTTATTCAGCAGAAGTTCTGCCTAAGCCTAATTGTGCTAGTTGAGCAGCTTGTAACAAGGTAGGTTCTTCTAACTTGAAGCTTCATCCCAGGTCAGATAAAGCCCAAATTTTCTTGTTAGTTTCAGGTTTTGAACTCATTTTATTTTAATCATTTATTATTTTATTTATTAAAATACTTGATTTCCATTTTTCCCTAAATGTGAGTGGGTGAAGAGACTTTAATTTAAAATAACTTTTGATTGCAAAAAAAAACATTGAAAATGTAATATGCTGTTCAATACCCCCAAAGTAAAGGCAAAGAGTATATTGTCAGTGAATTAGTTTGCAAGCAGATTTGTTAGGGAAGGAAATGTTGCTTATACCACTAGGTGGAACTGGCAGAATCACATTCATTTTATGTCAAATATATTTCTAGTCACTATCTTTACATTCAAACCTGGATTATCATATATAGGAAATCATACTTAAAATAGCATACTGGTAGTTCTAAAAATTAGCCTTTCTTAATAGAGGATTGAATGAAGCAAAATGTGTATTTCTTACTTATAAAGGTATTAGCTCTTTGTGACTTGATTGGATTACTTCTGCTTTGGATAAATGAATCTTAATGAAATAGGTTCAAGAAAACATTTATTTGGCCCCTTTTATTATACTGTTCTATCCCTCCTTTTGTAGAAATTCATTTGAGGAGAATTTGACCAACTATTAAAAGTTAAACAGGATTACTCATAGCATTGAGATGAAAGATCATTGAGAAATGGCAGTAGGCTGGACTGGAAAGTTGAAAGAGGGCAAGGTTTAACTGCTGCACTTTATTGCCGAGAAAACTATGTTGTGAGAAATTTTTAGTCTCACCAAGAGCTGAGTTTGATTCAAAGGAAGTTTTAACTTATTTATGCAGAATATTTGTTGCTTGAATCCCAAAATCATTGCGTATGGTGAAATTTACAGTGCAAGATAAAATCTTTGGTCCAAGCTGTTCTGGTGGTACTGCCAATGCTGTAAATTAGTAATGAAATACAAATAATTTTTAACTTATGACCACAATTGAGATTGTAAGTTCATTGTTAAACAGTGTGGTTGTTAAATGAGGTATCATGTCTGCATCCAATTTTATAAACTTTTTTGCCCTGGTTGTTAAGCAAATCACAATGCTTGTTAAGTGAGGTTGCTTGTTAAGCAACCTACAATTGCTTACAGTTTGTGATCTTCTTTGCTGGCTTCTGCAATGACTTTGCTTGTTGGAAGCCGGTGATCACCTGATTATGGGACATTGCAAGTGCTGTAAATGCAACCTGGTTACCAATCACCTGTATTAGGATCAAGTGACCATGGAGATGCTGTGATGATCATAAATGTGAAGACTGATTGTAAGTCATTTGTTCAGTGCTGTTGTAACTGCAAACAGTCGCTAAATGAATGGTTGTAAATTGAGGGTTGCCTGTATGGATTTTAGTTATGTGCAGACAAACATAACATTCTGATCTAGAGTTCCTGTTCTTTGAACTACAAAATGATATATTAAAAGATCAATAGTCATTCATCTTTTTATCTGTGACTAATTTATTGTATCAAATAACAGTTGCCATTGTTAATTGCATTCCATACACGTATTCCAAAAAAAAAAAAAAAACCCCAGGGGAGGAAAACTGAATAGTTTGAATTTGAGATGGTAGCGTAAAGAAGTCTATTTTTGCTTAGCAAAATTGCTTTTTAGAAATATAAATAGGAGGAGGTTTTGTTAGAACACTGTCTCTGTTCTTCAGAAAGATCACACGTATAGTCCTAGATTTGTGGCCACAGTTGGGACAAAACTTCCATTGCTAAGTGATGTGTTCATAAGTGGCTTGTTCTGATTGTAGGAGATTTTTGCAATAGTTGCTAAGTGAATTATGTGATGGTTAAGCAAATCTGGCTTCCCCCATTGACTTTGCTTCTTGGAAATCTCTTGGGAAGATTAAAAAAAAAATGACAATGTGACCCCATTACACTGCAGTTGTCTTAAGTACTTACTGGTTGGCAAGCACCCAAACTTTGATCATGTGACTATGGGGATGCTGTGATCGTCATAGTGCAAGGTCTTAAGCGACTTTTTCAGTGCCTTTGTAAATTTGAACAGTTGTTAAATGAATGGTTTAAGTCAGACATGGGCAAACTACGGCCCACGGGACACACCCGGCCCGTTGGGCTTTTTAATCCGGCCCGCTGAACTAGTTCTGGGGCAGACTGGGGAGTTCCGCCCTCACTGACACTCAACACTGATCCGGCTTCCACGTCCCGGAGCTCTCCAGAAATGTCCCCCGCACACGAACAGCAAGCCCTCGCACCGCCCGCAGCCGTCTTTCCCTTGCAGAGCGCACGAGAGGGTCGCTCTTTGGGTGCTGCTGCCTCGGTGATCGGCGCATAGCGTCATCTGACGCTGGGCGAGTGACCTACGTGAGGCTGGGGCTGTCAGGCCTACGGGGGCAGGATGATGACACAGAATGGCTGCTCCCCCCGCTCCGCGCCCTTCCACACCTGCTGGGCCCCTCAACCACCGAAGAGGCCGCCGAGCCATCCGGGGAGTACCATGGGGAGACGCCCGGTGAAGCGGGACAGGCCGCTGACGCCCGCGTGTCTTTGCAGGCGTGGGATACTGAACGCAGCAGCCATGGAGAAGAAGGCAAGAGGGTGGCGGGTGGGCGCGGCTCCACAGCGGCAACGCCGGCTCTTCTCCTGCCGCCCAGGTGCTGCTGATGGGGAAAAGCGTTTCCGGTAAGACGAGCATGCGCTCCACTTCGCCAACTAAATCCCGCGATGGAGCGCATGCTTGTCTTACCGGAAACGCTTTTCCCCATCAGCAGCACCTGGGCGGTGGGAGAAGAGCCGGCATTGCCGCTGCGGAGCTGCGCGTGCCCGCCGCCCCCCCCCACTCCTGCCCACCGCCCTCTTGCCTTCTTCTCCATGGCTGCTGCATTCGGTATCCCACGCCTGCAAAGACACGCGGGGGAGGGGGCTGCGGGAGGGGGAGTAATGGGGGGCTGCAGGATGGGGAGTAAGGGTGGCCCGCGAGTCAAAAAGTTTGGCCCACGAGTCAAAAAGTTTGCCCACACCTGGTTTAAGTCAAGGATTATCTGTACATCTTTTTGATATCTGGAGTAAGTAGTTTGTTTCTTATCTTTTAGGACAGGGGTGTCAAACTCAAGGTCGGGGCTGGATCTGGCCTGCAGGATGCTTAGATCTGGCCCATGGAATCACCCTGGAAATAGCGAAGGATCGGCCACAGTTCCTCTGAAAGCAAAAACAGAGCTTGAGAGGGCTGTGCGCGACCCTCCCAAGCTCCATTTTTGCTGGCAGAGAATTACAGGAGGCCGTTGCAGCCGAAATGGAGTTTGGGAGCCCATTTTTGCTGGCAGAGCACTCAATCCATCACGCCTACCCTGGCAATGCCCCCCCATCCCCCCAAGGTCGAATACAACCTTGATGTGGCCCTCAATGAAATCGAGTTTGACATCCCTATTTTAGGAGAACAGACAGAATTTGCATTTTGGGGAAGTAACAGACAGCAGGAAAAGTATTTTAGGAATTTTGAGATAGAGGAGAAGAAACAAAATGTAGGTGCGAACATTTATAAAGTAATGTAATTTTTGTAATTTTTGCTCTTTCAGTTTCATTATCATTCAAGTACCGGGCTATTTTTCATATTACATCTTTATTCAGATGCTACTTGATCTTTGTCTGTTTAGAGAGACTTTTAGATCATGACACTGAATAGTTCTATAACTATTACACTATGACATTAGAGTCATAAGCTGCCTCCAAAATTACCTTTGAAAAAAGTTGTGCTAGCTATTAACATATAATATCTATATAATTCAGCTCCTATAAATCCATACAAAAGTAATTGCAGAGTAAATTCCAAGTTCAACATTGTTCTAAGATACTGGATGCTTTCCATTTCTGTTTTTTTGTATAGGGATTTCTTTAAAAATTTTAAAAATTTCATAAAATGGCATTAGAAAGTGTGCCACCTGAAAGCATGACTTGGGTCACAAGAACATATTCAGCGCAGTTGTGAGTTATTGACCAATTTGCTTGAGGAATTCAACAATTTCAGAGCATATTTTTCAAAAAAGAACCTGGCTTTATCTTGTTTTCTGCTAGTAACTTATTTTCCCCGTAATACTCAGTGAACAATAAAATCTTTCATCTTTGCAGAACCCAACAAGGAAACAGAAATTATACAGCAATAATGAATTTATATTGTCCTGATTTTCATAATGTCTTCATTTTTATCACTAAATTCATAGTTCACTGTTCCCACAGAGGACAACAGCTGGTCCTTATAAAAATTATCCCATCCCAGTGTCCTTGAATATGCAGAATTTCCGCAATTGGCTAGAGGTGAGAATATAAATCAGTAACTTTGCAAAATGAGATGAAGGCTGAGGAATTATTTGCCATAAACAGAGTTTGTAGCCATTTCTATATCTGAGATAGTTATTCTTATAATAATTTGAAAATATCCTCTCCCTCTTGCCAGTTTGTTACCTAATTCATTATTCCACCAATATTTATTTAAAATAAATACAAGGCTACAGGAAACATTTAGCATAGGCTTAATTTTGTTCTCTAAATGATTAGTCTTCTCTCCTCATCAGATATGCATTTTGGGAGCATTTGATTTTGCAGTCAGAGCTTGGTACTGCAGTGAAACACTTGTGATTATAAGATGCTCAGAGTTACCTTAAGGTAAGATGTGGCTTCCTCACCTCGATCATTAAGTCTCCCGGACAGGAGGGATACCGCAAAAAGCACCATTTCTGCCAGCTGGCAATGAAAATAAAGTACGAGCCAAATAGGCTTGTGAAGCCTCCCAGAGGAGGGAGGGGGGAAGGAGCGCCATGACAGGCCATAGGCCTGAAAGGCAGCTGTGGGAGAGGCAAACCATTTAAACCGCCAGAGCTGCCTCGATCCAACCTGCAGGGGAGCCAACTGGGCGCTCGTAGGCCGTTCCGACTCGATCAGCTGACCACAGTGCACTGAAGGGGCCACTGGAGACCCAGCTAGGCCCATGTGGGACAAACCGGTGCTACAGTTTCCACCTGAACTGCCAACCACATCAATCTACTTGTTGTCAGTTCTGCCTGTTTTGATTACTGTCATGGACAAGTTACAAGTGACTCTGCAAGAAATTGGGGGTGCAGGCCTGTCTTGAGCAGGCCTCTTTCACGCTATAACCTGATTGACATATTCTGTTACTGGACAGAACAGCTTGTAGCGTTGAGCCACCAATTGTTGCAATCTGTTGCTGAGCAGAACAGGAGATGAGCCATAACGGCTTTGTGGCATGGATTTAATTTCCCCTTTCTGGCTAGTTTTAGCACTGTCATTTTTTGAGCTAACATTTAAAATCTCAGTAGGACCTTTGTTTTCAGAAAGTAAACTATGATGACAATAATCCTAACTGATTGGCAAAAAATGTGAAATGTGCAGTACGACTGCTTTTGTTTTACATGATCTGAACATGATAATTCAAAGTAGCGTAGGTCTAAAAAGGCCATTGGAATTTTGTCACATGACTAGCTATGCTAATTAAAATGTTTTTGATGCCTGCCCTATATCAGAGTCCCCAGTGCTTGCTTGCATGCTTGGTTTATTGTGCTTCCAGTCTCCATGTTATATCTTCTTATGCCTATCAATGTAAATTTTCTTCCCTTTTTTGCATTCGTTCGTTCGTTCACTCACTCACTCACTCACTCATTCACTCACTTGTGTTGGGTTCTCTCCTCCCCCACTACTGGTAACCTTTTCTTGAAATCTACTACAGTGAATGACCTTTTCTTCAGCATGTTTTTCTCCTTTGCCATGGATTTCCTTTTGACAGATAGAGGCTGGTCTGTTTGCATGATCAAACTCTGAGTAGCACGCAGACTTCTCAGATTGAGACTGAGTGTATAATGTGGTATAAGAAAGGATTTGTAGTTTTCGGATCTTTTGCTTTTACTGCATGGAATCTGATAAACAGGCGAAAGAGGCAAACCACCTCTTGCCTTTCAGAGGGCTTCAGTCAAGGTAATTCAGTTGAAACTTCCTCATATGGATTGTATTTGATAGATAGGCTTAGTCATGATTACCTCAGGTTTATTCAACATAGTTTTCTGAATTGATATTGTAATTGAATAATAAGCTAACTTCATGAGCTTCACATTATATGGTGGGTTAACATTGTGACTCATTGTGCTATGTGAACCTAAAAGTAACGTTTCAAAAATTAGACATGGAAGAAAACACACTTTAACCCAAGAAAACCCACACTTTATCACATATATCTTGAACTTGTAGAAACATTTAATCGTCTTTTGAATGGAGAGGCTAAATTCCAAATTGTACCGATAGTATATTTTCCATTTCAAAGTCCGATCTTGGTTCCATTTTTTCATATTAAAAAAATAGTAGTAGTAGTGAAGGTCGGATACATTTCCACCATAATTTCATTTTTAGCAGTTACACCTTCTAATTGGCCAGTGGTTTTACTTCCATGTTAGACATTCATGGACAACAAATAATTGCTTAAGAAGCAAATTGTTGCTTCTTAATTATAGGCACCAGCCAAGTTCCCAATTCCTTATGCTATTGAAAGTACGTGAAAAAGAATCAAGGAAGAGATGACTTTCCAAAGCATTGATCTCCTTGAGTGGGCAGGTGGGGAATATTGTCTCCACCACATTTTTCTTTTAGGTTTTCAGCAGGATTTTTCCAATTTATTTCAATAAACCCCACAAGACATAACTTACAAAAGAAAAGAAAAGAAAACTAATCTCTGTAAAATATAGAAGTTATAGGTACTTATCTCTCTTTAGAGCAAAATAATAATAATCAGTGTCTACATTTTCCTGATTGGGGTCTTCCCTTTCCTGAAGTTTTTCCAACTCTCTTCTTTTTTTAAAAAAATTTATTTTTATTTTTCAAACAACCATACATACATACATACAAACAAAACATAAAAACATAAAACCATCTTCCAGTTATAGTGCATCAG